>JAACNH010000185.1:319970-348382 GCA_019447015.1 Hymenochirus boettgeri | reverse complement strand
AGATAGATAGATAGACAGATAGATAGATAGCAGAGGTAGATAGATAAGATAGATAGCAGAGATAGATAGCAGAGATAGATAAATATATAGATAGCAGAAATAGATAGATACATAGCAGACATAGATAGATAATAGTGATAGATAGATAGATAGATAGATAGCAGAGATAGATAAATAGCAGAGATAGATAGATAGACAGATAAAAGAGATAGATAAATATCAGAGATAGATAGATAGCAGAGATAGATAAAGAGGTAGGTAGGTATATAGAAAGATGATGGATAGATAGATAGATAGATTAGATAGTAGTAGCTATTCTATGGGGATCGTATATCTACGATTTCGTTATCGTAGATTTACAATCGGTATCGTAAATTTACGATCGTTAAACTGATTGTTAATATCCGATCAGTTTAACGATCCTAAATTTACGATTGGTATCGTAAAAGTCGCTGTATCGCTAAAAAGCGATACTGCGGCTTTCTAAATATGGCCCTACATGATTTCATATTGTTGTGTGCAAGTTGCATGTTGATGTCAGACTGAATCAGTTTATCAATGGTATATATATATATATATAAAAAAGGAATAGTCCTGAGCACACCTCACTTAATCAAATTGAAAATTTATTTAACGTTTCGGAACTGCCTCGAGTCCCTTCATCAGAATAGTGATAAAACACAATACACACACAATATATTAAAGTGACCACACCTACTGTACATACATACAAACATACATGCATTCAGTTACCCAGCTTTCACTGGCATGTAAACAGGGGCTGGTGGCTCCTCCCCCTACAGAAACTTAAAAAAAAATATATATATATATATAGATATATATATATATATATAAAATCGACAGTGATGCATTATGGGGAATAAGGGAGCTAATTGACAGGCTTATCAGCGCGCATGTGCAACCTTATCGCACGCCCCTTTGCCTACTTGTCACCAAGCCAGCAGTCAGTCTAAAACCGGAAGTGGTAGACGGTTTCGCTCTGCGGCCGCAGGAAATGGGTGATGGGGCCGGACTGCGGGAGGCGGAAGTAATCTGTGCACGGGAAGCGATGTCCGATCACCGGGAACCGGAGCTTTACCATGCTGGGGAACCGGAGAGCGACGTGGACGAGGAAAGCGATGGCCTGGCAGGGAGTGGAGAGGTGCGGGGAGACCGAAACCCTCCAACTATAGAACCCCCATTATCTGTACCCCAATAACACTGACCCCATTTATTTCCCAACACCCCCTCAGTGACACCCTAATAATACCACCACCCAAACTGCACCCCACTCACCACTGGTCCCCCATGTATTTCCCATCACCCCCCCAGTGACACCCTAATAATACCACCACCCAAACTGCACCCCACTCACCACCAACCCCCATTTATTTATTTCCCATCACCCCCTCAGTGACACCCTAATAATGCCACCACCCAAACTGCACCCCACTCACCACTGGTCCCCATTTATTTATTTCTCATCACCCCCCAGTGACACCCTAATAATGCCACCACCCAAACTGCACCCCACTCACCACTGGTCCCCATTTATTTATTTCCCATCACCCCCTCAGTGACACCCTAATAATGCCACCACCCAAACTGCACCCCACTCACCACTGGTCCCCATTTATTTATTTCTCATCGCCCCCTCAGTGACACCCTAATAATGCCACCACCCAAACTGCACCCCACTCACCACCAACCCCCATTTATTTATTTCTCATCAGCCCCTCAGTGACACCCTAATAATACCACCACCCAAACTGCACCCCACTCACCACCAACCCCCATTTATTTATTTCCCATCACCCCCTCAGTGACACCCTAATAATAACCACCACCCAAACTGCACCCCACTCACCACTGGTCCCCATTTATTTATTTCCCATCACCCCCCTCAGTGACACCCTAATAATACCACCACCCAAACTGACCACTCCCCACTGGTCCCCATTTATTTATTTCTCATCTCCCCCCTCAGTGACACCCTAATAACCCACCCACCCAAACTGCACCCCACTCACCACCACCCCCCATTTTTTATTTCTCTTACCCTCCCCACCCCCTCAGTGACACCCTATAATACCACCACCCAACTGCCACCCCCACTCACACCAACCCCCATTTATTTATTTCTCATCACCCACTCAGTGACACCCTAATAATACCACCAGCCAAACTGCACCCCACTCACCACTGGTCCCCCATGTATTTCCCATCACCCCCTCAGTGACACCCTAATAATACCAACACCCAAACTGCCCCCCACTCACCACTGGTCCCCATTTATTTATTTCCCATTACCCCCTCAGTGACACCCTAATAATGCCACCACCCAAACTGCACCCCACTCACCACTGGTCCCCATTTATTTATTTCTCATCACCCCCTCAGTGACACCCTAATAATGCCACCACCCAAACTGCACCCCACTCACCACCAACCCCCATTTATTTATTTCCCATCACCCCCTCAGTGACACCCTAATAATACCTCCACCCAAACTGCACCCCACACACCACTGGTCCCCATTTATTTTTTCATATCACCCCCTCAGTGACACCCTAATAATACCACCACCCAAACTGCACCCCACTCACCACCAGCCCCCATTTATTTATTTCCCATCACCCCCTCAGTGACACCCTAATAATACCACCAGCCAAACTGCAACCCCACTCACCACTGGTCCCCCATGTATTTCCCATCACCCCCTCAGTGACACCCTAATAATACCACCACCCAAACTTCCCCCCACTCACCACTGGTCCCCCATGTATTTCCATCACCCCCTCAGTGACACCCTAATAATACCACCACCCAAACTCCCCCCCACTCACCACTGGTCCCCATTTATTTATTTCTCATCACCCCCTCAGTGACACCCTAATAATACCACCAGCCAAACTGCACCCCACTCACCACTGGTCCCCCATGTATTTCCCATCACCCCCTCAGTGACACCCTAATAATGCCACCACCCAAACTGCACCCCACTCACCACCAGCCCCCATTTATTTATTTCTCATCACCCCCTCAGTGACACCCTAATAATACACCAACCCAAACTGCCCCCCACTCACCACTGGTTGGTGGTTTTTTTGGTGGTTGGTTTGTTGGTTTAGGTTTTGGTGGTGTACGGCGTTTTTCGGTTGTGGTTTGTTGGTGGGTTCCTGGTTGTTTTTGGTTCTGGTTTTTGTTGTTTGTTCGTGTTTTTGTTTGGTGGTGGTTTTTCTGTGGTGTTGTGGGTGGTTGTATAACTGTGGTCCCCCTGGTGGTTTTTGTTGGTCTGGTTTTTGGTCTTTGTTGTGGGTGGTTGTTTGTTGTCTGGTGGTTAGTCACTGGTTTTTGTGTTTGGTGTTTTTTGTTTCTGGTTTGGTTGTGGTTTGGTGGTTTTGTTTTGGTTGTTGGTCTGGTTTTTTTGGTTTGTTCACTGGTTGGTCTGGTGTTGGTTGTGTTGTTGTTTACGTTTTGGTTGTCGGTGGTTATTTTTCGTCTTGTTTCTGTCGGTGTCTGGTGGTTTTGTGGGTCTGTGGTGTTGGTTGTTTGGTTTTGGTGTGGTTGTTCTTGTGGTTTTTGGTTTTGGTGCTGTCTGGTGGTCGGTCCCCCTTGTTCGTTGGTTTCCCGGTTTGTTGGTTTTGTTCTGTTGGTGTGTCTTTTTGTGCGTGTGTTGGGTTTTTCTCTGGGTGTCTGGTGGTTGGTTGGTGCTGCCCCCCCCCTCCCCCTGTGGTTTGTTATTGGTGGTTGGTGGTTTGTATGGTCCCCCCTGGTGAGTTGGGTGTTGGTCTGGTGGTCGGTCATGGTTTGGTGTTTTTGTTGTTTGGTGGTGGTGTCGGTTTTATTTGGTTCGGATTGTTCCTTTGTCTTTTTTTTTTCTCTATTTCCCCTGGTTTCCCTGGTGGTGTTTTCCTGGTGTTTTCCCCCCCTGGTGTGGTCGGTTGTTTTGTTTTGTGTTCTTTTGTTGGTTGTGTTGGTGTCGGTTTTTGGTTGGGTTTTGGTGGTGGTTTTCGTCTCGTTTTCTGGTCTGGTTGTTTTATTATTTTTTTGTGTTCTGTGTTGGCCCTCTGTCTGGTTTTTTGCCCCCCCTGGTTGGTTTCCCCCTGGTGGGTCTGGGGGTTGTGTGTTTTTTTGGTTATGTGGTTGGTTGTCTCGTTTGTGGTGGTGTCTTGTTTCTTCTGGTTCTGGGTTTTTTTGGTGCTTTCGGGGTTTGGTTGGGTGTCCCCTGTGGTGGGTTTGTTCTGGTGCTGTGTGTGTTGGTTTGTCCCTTGGTTTGGTGTTGACTCCCTGGTGGTTCCCCTGGTGTGCCCCCTGGTTTAGTTGGTTTTTTTGTTTGTTTTGCCTGGTGCCCCCCTCTGGTTTTGTGTGGCTCTGGGATCTGTTTCTTGTGGTCTTAGTTTTGTTTTATTGTTGTTTGGTGGGGGTATCTGGTCCCCTGGTGGTGGTGGTCGGTTTGGTTGTGTTTTTTTTTTTTGGTTTGTTGGTGTGTTGTTCTTGGTGGTACCCTGTGTTTTTTGTTTGGTGGTCTGTTGGCTGGGTTTGGTTGGGTTGCTGTTTGGCTTTTTGGATTTTTGATGTTTTGGTGGTTCTGGTTTGGTGATTTTTCTGTGGTTTTTTGGGGTCTGGTTCCCTGGTTTTCGGTGTTTTCTGGTTATGGTGTGTGTTTTTGTTGTCCCCTGGTGGTTTGGGTGGGCGTTTTGGTGTGTGGTTTTTCCCCCCTGGGGGTTGGTCCCTGGTCTGGTGGTTTGTTGTGTCCCCTCTGGGGCTTCTTGCGTGTGGTTGTGGTCCTTGGTGTTGGTCGGGGCTTCTTTCTCCCCCCCTGGTGGTGTTTCTTTGGGTGGTGGTGTTTGGTTTGTGGTGTCTGGTTTCGGTTCCGGTTTGTGGTGGGTGCCCCCCCGCCCCCTGGCGCGTCCCTGTCCCCTCCCCGCCCCCCCTCCCCCCCCCTCATGACACACTAATAATACCACCCCCAAACTGCACCCCACTCACCACTGGTCCCACAATGTATTTCCCCTCCATCACCCCCTCAGTGACACCCTAATAATACCACCACCCAAACTGCCCCCCACTCACCACTGGTCCCCCCATTATTTTCCCATCACCCCCTCAGTGACACCCTAATAATACCACCACCCAAACTGCACCCCACTCACCACTGGCCCCCATGTATTTCCCATCACCCCCTCAGTGACACCCTAATAATACCACCACCCAAACTGCACCCCACTCACCACTGGTCCCACATGTATTCCCATCACCCCCTCAGTGAACCCTAATAATACCACCACCCAAACTGCACCCCACTCACCACTGGTCCCCATTTATTTATTTCCCATCACCCCCTCAGTGACACCCTAATAATACCACCACCCAAACTGCACCCCACTCACCACTGGTCCCACATGTATTTCCCATCACCCCCTCAGTGACACCCTAATAATACCACCACCCAAACGCACCCACTCACACTGGTCCCCATTTATTATTTCCCAACCCCCTCAGTGAACCCTAATAATACCACCACCCAAACTGCACGCACCCACTCACCACTGGTCCCCATTTATTTATTTCCATCACCCCCCTCAGTGACACCCTAATAATACCATCACCCAAATTGCAACCCACTCACCACTGGTCCCCATTTATTTATTTCTCATCACCCCCTCAGTGACACCCTAATAATACCACCACCCAAACTGCACCCACTCACCACGGTCCCCCATGTATTTGTCCCATCCCCTCCCATCACCCCCTCAGTGACACCCTAATAATACCACCACCCAAACTGCACCCCCACTTCCACGTCCCCAGTTATTGTATTTCCCACCCCCTCAGTGACACACCTAATAATACCACCACCAAACTGCACCCCACTCACCACTGGTCCCCCATGTATTTCCCATCACCCCTCAGTGACACCCTAATAATACCACCACCCAAACTGCACCCCACTCACCACTGGTCCCCATTTATTTATTCCCATCACCCCCTCAGTGACACCCTAATAATACCATCACCCAAATTGCACCCCACTCACCACTGGTCCCCATTTATTTATTTCTCATCACCCCCTCAGTGACACCCTAATAATACCACACCACCCAAACTGCACCCCACTCACCACTGGTCCCCATTTATTTATTTCCCATCACCCCCTCAGTGACACCCTAATAATACCACCCAAACTGCCCCCACTCACACACTGGTCCCCTTATTTATTTCCCATCACCCCCTCAGTGACACCCCTAATACCACCACCCAAACTGCACCCCACTCACCACCAACCCCCTTTATATTATTTCCCATCACCCCCTCAGTGACACCCTAATAATACCACCACCCAAACTGCACCCCACTCACCATAGGTCCCCCATGTATTTCCCATCACCCCCTCAGTGACACTCTAATAATACCACCACCCAAACTGCACCCCACTCACCACTGGTCCCCCATGTATTTCCCATCACCCCCCAGTGACACCCTAATAATGACACCCCCAAACCACACAGCTCACCACTGGTCCCAATTTATTTATTTCCCATCACCCCCTCAGTGACACCCTAATAATACCACCACCCAAACTGCACCCCACTCACCACTGGTCCCAATTTATTTATTTCTCATCACCCCCTCAGTGACACCCTAATAATACCACCACCCAACTGCACCCCACTCACCACTCGTCCCCAGTTTATTTATTTCCCATCACCCCCTCATGACACCCTAATAATACCACCCCACCCAAACTGCACCCACTCACCACTGGTCCCATTTATTTATTTCTCATCACCCCATCAGTGACACCCTAATAATCACAATCCACCACCCAAATGCACCCACTCACCACTGGTCCCAATTATTTATTTCCCATCACCACCCTCAGTGACACCTAATAACACCACCAAAACCGCACCCTCACCACTGGTCCCAATTTATTTATTTCTCATCACCCCCTCAGTGACACCCTAATAACACCCCCAAACCGCACAGCTCACCACTGGTCCCCAATTTATTTATTTTCCATCACCCCGGGATTTAAGCATGATCGATTGTAGGCAACTGAAATGAGCTGCTCTGTGCAAAAGAAATAGTGGATTTTAATGAGATGAAGTGTCACTTAGATGCTAATGTTCATGCAAGTTGCTGACAGTTCTTGGGATGGATGGCGCTAATGCCAGCATTAAACAGAAATAAACAATTGGTTAAAATATTAATGGAGTATCATGCAGATAATAAACTTTGGGACGACTTTAGTAACTCAATTGAGATGGTGAAAGAATAAAAACCTGCCTATTCATGGCGGTGTCACTATTGTCACTATTGTGCTCCTTCCTGGTTGTTTATAAGGTCATCACTATTTGTCTGAAGTAGGTACTATTCTGTACCGAAATGTTACACTACCTGTGTACCTGTGTATGAAGCAATAAAATACATGGGTTTGCAAGACTGATGTGCATGGTCTGTATTACTCTGTTCATATTACAACCACTTACCTTGGTTTACCATTGGACTCAGCAACTCATATCCTTTAAATATTGTCCTTAGGTGTGTGTAGGATTTCCTCTTGGCTTGCCTAATAATACCATCACACAAACTGAACCCCACTTTCACTACTGGTCCCCCATTTGTTTTATTTTTCAGAACCTTAATAATACAACCAATCTCAATCTTAAGACTGGTACCCTGTTTATTTCCTCCATAAACAAACTGCACCCCACACTGTTTATATATTTTTTCTGTCACAACCAGGGGGATTTGATTTAAATCAAACTGATTTAAATCAGGATTTTAATCCCTTTTTAAATCACTAGTCAGTAAGGCTTGATTTAAATCATAGTTTTCTACATAAAGAGTCATTCTTGCTGGTATAACTAATATGCAAGACGATGAAGGTTTTTACAATAACAACAATTTAAATAGATTTACTCAACTGAAACAATAACGTTACAGCATATGCTATTTGCTTAAACAAACATTTCGACTCCAAACAATCAGAAAAATATTGTTTCTATTTCATTCACTGAACTTCTTGAAACTGAAGGGGTTGATTCTGTATTCATAGGTTTGTAGAACAATACGATTTAGGTCTTTTTCTCAACTCTGTTCATGTTATAACATTTGCTGTGAAGAAGAGGCCTGTGATCTCTGCTGAGTCCAATTCAGTTTTGAGAATTGCAAAAGTAAACCAAGCATCTGTGATAATATCTTGTAGGCAGAGAAACTGCCCAATAATCTTAAAAAAACCTCTGGAAGAGCGTGACATTGTAAATCTGCTAGTTGGCTGCAATTGTATTATCTGTTTATTAAATTTTATAGGGATCGGGCAATATTTTATTTATGAAACATTCTGTTTGTTTACACGTGGATTTCATTTGGCTGTTCACTCACTGTGCAGGTAACAGATGAAAACTGCTTATTGAAGAAGCTTGAAATCAACGTTTCTGAAGCAGAAAAGCGAACTGGTAAAAATGCAGTGAACATGCAAGAAACATACACAGCTTACCTGATCGAGACCAGGTGAGGGTCACGCCATATCCACCACAATACAGTAGTGATTACCCAGAAGTGTGTCTGCCCCATATTTGCAAATGACAAAGGGACATGTTCATCCTTTAAAGGGCATGTCCACCCCCAAAACTAAATTTTCCCCCACTGTGTAGTAGTGTTAAAATATCCTTACCTTACATCTCTGCTCCGATTGGTTATCCTGCAGCGTCTAGCCAAAATCCCAGAAAGAGAAGAGCTGGAGCCTGTCTGTGTTTAAAAAGGTTTCTGCCCCTTACCTTTCCTCTGAAAGGTTTCTGGCATGCATAGTGGAGCCCTCTTCCTCCTTCCCTCCCTCTGGATCCCTCTTTGCTGGTGCCCTACTTTAAAACCCTTTTGCTGTAGTGTAGGGGACCCTAGCCCACCCCCAACCACCATTTTCATTTGCAAAAAAACTCTTCAGTAATGTACTTACTTCCATTCGTTCCCCTGACGTTCTGCACTTCCGACAGCCGCGCTGTTAAAGGTGGACTAGGGTCCCCTACACTACAGAAAACGTTTATACTGAAGGTGGAGATTCCCTTTTAAATTCAAACCAAAATAGTTAAAAACCTGACAGATGTAGGACTAACCTTCTATGCAGTGAAATGTTCTCCCCCTTCCTACAATATTGTAAATGTTCGGAGGAGGGAGCCGGGGGAATAGTATTCAGTCATTGGCTATGATGTCATCTGTTACATTCATGACTGACAGCTGCAAACTGGATTAATCAGGAAGCAGAAAAATTCTTCATTTATTTTTGAGGGACACATTAGTACTGCAGTACTCGGGCAGCTTTTCCATTTAAGAACATCAGGACTCAACTTCTTGTGCTGTTACTTCCACCATTAATTGTAGTAGATATTTTAACTAATCTAAACCAGTGCCCCATATTACTACTTCTCTGGATATAATTTCCCCCGCCCCCCTACAGGGCAATTACCCCCTTTGCCACGTGGTAAACCCCTATGGTAAAACCGACCTTGTCTTTAATTCATTGATATCTTATGGACCAGTGATCATAAGCACACAGCCTCACCTTGGGTACATTTGCAAAGTTACCTGTTCATATTTACTTTATGCTTCTTTCAATACAGGAAACCATTTTATTTGCTTTAGCAGATACTACCTGACCCCACAAAGTCTGTTGTCCACAATTACATTTTCTAGAAGTCACTCGTACCACCTTTCCATTTAGTGTATATTTAGCCTGATCTAGGGAGAAAATGGCCCATCAATAACTATTCTTTGTAATCTACCTTTTCCTTCAGCCTAGTCAGGGGGACCCACTTCCAGGAGTGGACACTTAGAGGTTAAATGGTACAATATTAGTGTTGTTTCCTTTGTCTCTCCTGCCCTCTTCCTGCTTGTCTCTGCAGTCCGTGATGTAGCGAATGGGAAGCCACAATCTGCACAGACGAGTGTTTTCCTATTGGCCAGATCGCAGACTGTAACTGAAAGTGGTAGAGAGGTTTAGGTCCTCAGCCTGGGTACTATTCAGGTGTGGAAAAGGTAATTATCGTCCTTTATGCTGGGTACAGACTTTTGGCAGATCAGAGACATAATTAGGAACTCGCCGTTTAATGTTTAGGCGATGCTAAACTTGCAATTGCCAAATGAATGGGCCAGTTGGGAAGGTGAGAAACCACCAGCGCTATAGGTATTGGGTAGGTTAGATGGTCCTCTATAAAGTATGTCATTGATTGGGTATTCATGAGTTTCCCCTTTTTGTTTTTTAGATCCCTGGATGGCCAACCGGATACCCAGAATTCTCCAATGGACTCACTGTGGAGGCGATACAGTGAATTTGAATTGCTGCGGAACTACCTTTCTGTCAGTTACCCATTTGTGGTTGTGCCTCCTTTGCCAGAGAAAAGGGTGTGTTTACATCGGATTTGTTTATGGAGATGTCATGGCCTCTGTTTAGCTGCAGTGGGTTCTGGGAAGGCTGCAGGTTTCCTTTCTCTATAGTACAGCACATACATGTATAATTAATCTGACTGTTTCAATGTTGTACTGTATGGATCCTGCAGTCTTACCCGGTCTAAATAAATAGAAACCTTTGCAAGATGTTAGGCTGGTTCTGTTAAGGGAAACAAACATAAAAAATATTTCTATCCGTCGGCACAGGCTGAATTTGTGTGGCACAAACTCTCTGCCGATAACATGGATCCGGATTTTGTCGAAAGGCGAAGAATCGGTTTGGAGAATTTCCTCCTGCGAGTTGCTTCCCATCCCGTCCTCAGCCACGATAACATCTTCACTTTATTCCTAACGCAGGTACAGTCCAGCTTCTCCCCAGTTCTCCGAGCGCCATGTGGGTAATGGGAAACTTCCTTGTGATGGGTAAACAGAGTGTGTTTATTTTATAGGATAATGGCTGGAAGGAAGCTGTTAATGAGGCAAATCTACAGGTTAAGGTGAGTGGGACCATGCGATGTGCATGTTCTGATGTATGTAGAATGGTGGAAAGTGTAAACATTTCCTATCTATGGCACAGAGCGAAGTTTGTTTCCCAATATAGGAATATTTAGTGTCTGCGCACAGGACCTTTCGCTCTGTAAGAGTTTGTATATTTGTTTTCTAGGCCGATTCCAGGCTTAAGTCACTGAATGCCACATTTCGTGTTAAAAACCCTGACAAGTGAGTAGCATGTTACCTGGGAGCAGCGTAAAGAGATTTAATGCAATGAATGTGCGATTTCTCGGTTGACAATTAAAAGATTTAAACCATTTGGAGACACAAAGTCCTAGTCAATGTTGATCTGCATCATAATGTTTAACATCGATTCATTTCATTCTACTGGATTTCCTACAAAAGGAAACTTTTAGCTGACAGTTTATGTATGTCCTTACCATATAAACATGGATTAAACATGGATCCCCCCCACACCATGTTATATGTTTATGGAGAATCCCCATGGGGGATTAATTACTTCATCGCTGATTCCATTCTTCTACTTCCGATACTTTTGTGTAGAAGCTGTTTTGGGGGTTCTATATAAGTGTAACAATGAGTGTGAGGGTGGACATGACTTAAAGCCTTTGTCATATTAACGTTGGTAGTTTTGCCATCTAAGATAATGGAAAATCTTGCAATAAAACTGGTTATTTCCCCAGGAGATTTACTGAACTGAAACATTACAGTGATGAGCTTCAGTCCGTGATCTCCCACCTCCTCCGGGTCCGCGCTGTAAGTATCTCTGATCTCTTATCATTGGAACTTCCTGAGCCCATGTTATGGTTACCCCAGGGAGTGATTGAACTGTGGTACACGGGTGCCATATAACACATGCTCACATCCAGGTATACAGATGTCTGGATAACCTTATAGGAATGTCTCTCCCCCTACACTGAACTTGACCCAAGCAGTTTGTAATGTTTGTCATTGTGGGGATTCTAGTTCTTTTAGGAGGGAGATGAACTCATAGATGATGGAATAGCAGACCGTTTCATTACCAGTTTCCAATATCTGTTCCCGGTTACAGACTTAAGGTGGGCATACACCGTCCAATATTCCTCCGATCGGATTTTTGATGATCCTAAACAATCGAAAATCCGATCGTAAGAACCCATCAAACCTTGCACCGGCGATCTTCCGTAGATTTCAGCTTGAAACCTACGGAACATATGGTTCTGGTAAATGGGGTCGATGGAAAGTTTTCCATCTTGCCCGATCAGGTTTTTTACTATAGAACGGTCAATATGGCCGATCGGTCTATTGAAAACCCGAAAAAGTGTCATCAATATTCCGATCCAATTGATCGAATCGATCGGAATATCGATGCCATGTATGCCCACCTTTAGGCTTCTGAGATTGTTTTATCCACCAGCTCACCATTTCCACCTGGGCACAACATGGGTAACAATATGGCTAACCTAATGTTGACAGGATTCTGGGCCAAATTGGGCGTAGATTCCAATACCTGATCCCTGGGTTAAAATAGAAGTTTTCCCTATTCCTGGGGCCCTTTTTCTGTACTCGGCACAGCAAGAGAAGAGGTTTAGTTGACTCTGGATTATTTGATCTTTCCTTCTCTTACAGAGGGTGGCAGACAGACTGTACGGAGTGTACAAAGTGCATGGGAACTACGGCCGAGTATTTAGGTATTCTGGTTACAGTTTTGTAACTGTCTCTATATTGCGATTTAATGCAGATTTAAAGGGTATGTCCACCCTTTATAAAACATTTTATATATGAAGGTTCTAGGTCCCCCAGCCCCAACCGCAATAGTTTAATTTCAAGAAAGTGCCCCGATAGTTACTTACCTTACCTCTCTCCTTCGCCGCACAATCCCGACCCTCTGCTTGCATAGAACTGCAAGCAGGGGGTGGGACCGGCAGCCGCGTCTGTGATTGGCTGAGAGGCAGCCAATCACCGACGCGGCTGCCGGCTGCACAGAACGCTGGAGGATACAGGGAATGTAAGTAACTATCGGGGCACTTTCTTGAAGTTATACTCATGCGGTTGGGGCTGGGGGAGCTAGAACTTTCATATGGGAAAGGGATTTTACACTAGGGGGAGGGAGACCAAAACAGGAGGGGGGGGGGCTCTTCTGCGCATGGCAAACTTCTCCCGGGGGCCAGGTAGGAGGTAGTCCTATATGGACTCTGATATCCTCCTGCAAAGTCCCAAAACAGGCGGGGGGGGGGGACATGGGAAGGATTTGTGGATTTTATTACACTACACAGTGGGGCCAGTAGTGGGGGATTATAGTTTTGGGGGTGGACATGCCCTTTAACATGTTGGTGGATGTAGAAATGTTAGTGTGGTGTTTGTCTTGTAATACATTACCATATGTACATAATACTAATTATCTCTCCTCAGTGAGTGGAGCGCAATTGAGAAGGAGATGGGGGACGGGCTGCAGAGTGCAGGGCACCACATGGACGTGTAAGTCAATGACCAATCATAGTCAATGGATGAGCAATACCTTCGCTTTTAATATCTTATTCTACTTACTTAATAGCCCAAAAGTCTTTCTCTTTTATGTGTAGAAACCTGGTTAACATATTGTGAAACTAAACGTTTTTCTGAGAGGAATTTCAGATAATGTATATTCAAGTTTACAAATAAAATATAAATTGGTTTGAACTATGGTCCCCAAACATGCTAGGGTTCAATAAAGGTAGAGAAAGGATAGACTCCACTATCACATGGAACACATAGTTCCGTGGCACTCAACCACCAATATCCCACACATAGTTCCATGGCACTCAACCACCAATATCCCACACATAACTCATATGGGGAGGGGAAACATATTCCATAGGGCCCCACAGAGACTGTAATATTAACACTACAAATCCAATGGTGTGCACTACGTTATTATCAAGACACATACACTAGTCAGAATACAATGCCTGTAACAGATTAAGAATAGCATATAAAGACCACTATAAAAGGTGGATGAATAGCATATAATAAAAGGTGGATGAATAGCATATAAAGACCACTATAAAAGGTGGATGGGGCTAGGAGTAAAAAATGTAACCGTAGCCTAATGAGTGATAAAGGAATCCCAAATGTCCAAAGGGACACAGTCCCGAGTTAAATAGACAAATGCAGCTGCGCTATATTCAATTTCAAAAAGCATATTATGGGGATCGTAAGAATATATCTAGGGTGCGTCCACCCGTCCGCCAACAGTGTAACGCTGTACTTGCATGTATATATAAGAACGATCTCACCATTATAATGCAGTCCTCCTGCTCGGCTACGATTCTCAGTCCGAAAATAGATACGCGAATAAGCGTCTAGCCAAACACTATTGTCACATCAGCATTCCCATTGCTCCAGTCACATGATGTCTCGGGGGATCCATACACAGTCCAAGCTGGTGATCATCCAATCGTCAAAGTCACTATGCCATAGAGAGCAAAGATACACACGGGGTTAGGTAGGGATACACATGGCTACACTCCACAGCCTCAAAACTACCACAACGACGGGTTCAATAAAGTTGTCTGCCTTCAAAACAAGCCCTAATTCACTTCTGTTCGGAAGTTAACGTGCTGAAACAGTTAAAAATTCTTGCTTCTTGTTTGGTCACTGTCCTGGAGGAAGAGCAGTTTGGAGGAAAGTTGAATGCACCTTGTCATGTCCCACCTTGTCATTACTGGAAGCTTAAAGCAGACAGAGAAACCCAAAAACACCTATTTGCATGTCTCAGCCTTTTTGAACCTTAAGCCTCATACACACGTGCGATTGCGGGGACTGACCCACGATGTGTGTGCGCGCCCGTTTCAGACGATAATTGTGCCGTGTATGGGCACTTTTTCAGCCGAAAGAGCCATTCGGTCGGCGACGGTGATGGTCCACCTGGCGGATTGGGCAACGAGCCCTGAACGGCCAACTGGCCAATAAAGGGCCCAAACACGGAACAATTAATGACGGTGCATACACAATGCACCTTTAGACCGTGATAGGTATATTATTTTTAAAAGGTTTCCTTTTCCAGCAGTGTAAATTGCAAAGGCTTACATGTGGGGAGAACAGCGGCACTGTGGGTGATTGAGTGATGCCACTCAATGCACTGGCTGAAGCTGTAAACATTAACCTTTTCAACACAATAACGTCTGACTGCCTGCATATAGAAAATTGGACCAGGGTGTGTTTTGTAGGTTGGAAAACAGCCTTTTACTTAACCTTAACTTTATGGAGCACACTGTTTTTATTTGAAGACGTATTTTAATTAATAGAAAATACACAATGACTGTCAGACTGTAATTGAGGCTTTTGGACAATAAGTGTTAGTTTTTCGCCATTTGCAGATATGCAGCCTCAATTGATGATATTCTAGAGGAAGAAGAACATTATGCAGATCAACTGAAAGAGTATTTATTCTACGCAGAGGCTCTGCGGTAAGACCCTGCTCCTAAATCATGGCTGGGGATTTATAAGGATTTAGTGTTGTAACACTGGACATGTTGCCCCATTGAGAAGGAGAGTTATACACAACTGGGTGCGTGATATTGGCAGGGTTCTCTTAACTGGTCTTTATTTGTGATAAGCTTCTAGTGTTCACAGGGAACTAGGAAATGTGGGACATATTAAAGGGCATCTATAGTGGGGAAAAAAGTTTTTTTTTCTATCTTTCCATGAGTTCTATAATTCCCCCCAACTCCCAGAGTGTCTGTATTTTCTTAAGTTTCCCTCTCTGTCCTGAGATACACAAGTTACAAGAATACCTGATTGCATTCCTCAACTCCTACTTGTACTGTCAATCAAATCCTGTGACTAGACCCTCTTCCCTGCTCAAGTCCCTCCCCCCCCCCTCCATGCTCTGTAATAAACATAGAGATCAGAGCATTAGCAGGGGGAGGGAGGTAGCTTTGATGGGAGAGATAAGGCTGCACTTGACCCCCCTTCTTGATAGCTTTCACTGATTGATGATGGGTCACAAAGTGAGAGACCGTATTTTAGCAGGACACAGAGAGATCCGTGTCCCCAAGACAGCTTGCTTTCTATTGGCCACTGTACTGTGCGTGGGTGTGTTTTTCAGGATGTTGAACTTTTAACTCCTACTGCACATGATAAGCTTGTCGGTTAGCAGGAGTTGAGACATGGAGGAGGTAACAAGGGGGAGGGGAAAGGGGGGAGTGCTGCAGAGAGATCTGACACCATGGAAAAACAGAGTCACTGACATAGATAGGAGAAAGACAGAACAGAGTACATTCATTTAACTTTGCAATGGGCCAATATGTTTTTTTTCTACAGATGCCCTTTAATTTACCTCCATTGGAATTATTCTGTTACTGTACAAATACACACTTAGGCCACACTAGAAGTAGGTTGAATGATCATGGGCGGCTGTGTTTGGGTTTCAGGGCAGTTTGCAGGAAACATGAACTCATGCAGTACGACCTGGAAATGTCTGCGCAAGACTTGGCATCGAAGAAACAGCAATGTGAGGAGCTGGCGACTGGGGTAAGTGCTTGTTGACAGTTATTCATTACAGGCAGTGGGCAACTGGGCCTCGACCAGGGGTGGATTTACACCTCTAGAGTCTGTAGGCACAAAAAGTCTGTAGCCGCACCCCTAAACACAGACCGCACCCATTCTCTCTTTTTGGAAAGAAAATAACTATATAGGGGGCGGAGGGATGGGGGAGATTGACAGCCAACCACAGGCGCCCCTAGGCGCGTGCCTAATGGTAAATACGGGCCTGGTCTGACATGTATCGGGAAATATTACACAAATCAAGTAACCTTTTTATTAGTATTTTTTGCGTATTTTCTCCTCTACAGAATTTTGCCATTTGGATGATATTTCTACTGACCATATGGAATATATACTGTCGCTGTTATAGTTCCAATCTGCCGTTCGTTTTATAGTTGTTCCTCTTGGTTTCCTTGCAGACTGTTAGAACCTTTTCTCTAAAGGGAATGACCAGCAAGCTGTTTGGTCAGGAGACCCCTGAACAGAGAGAATCTAAGATAAAGCTGTTGGAAGAACAAATAGAAGAAGGACAGGAACAGCTAAAGGTCCAAAATGCGGAGAGCAGGTAGATAGCGCAGGGAATTGTGGGGTTTGGAGTAAACGTTTGAGTCTTTTTGACTTTGTCATAATATTGGAACTCTTTATTATAAGAGAGTTTGTGAAGAATTCCTGGCTAGAGATTGAACGCTTTAAGGACCAGAAGAATCGGGATCTAAAAGAAGCTCTTATCAGTTACGCTGTGATGCAGATCAGCATGTGCAAAAAGGTTGGTGGGTTTTTTATTCCATAAAAGAAATTTGTGTGGTCCAGACTAATTATAGAAGAAGGCGTTGGCCAATCGGATGTCTTCTGTAGTAGACCAGTAAAAAGGTATCATCTAATTGGCTGAGGCAAATTAAAAGCTGGCAAATTTTCCCACCTCTTTTTAGATAAGCCTGTATTGTGTCGGAAGCAGAATTTAAAGGGCATGTCCACCCCCAAAACTCAAATTTAACCCCATACTGGCCCCACTCTGTAGTGTACAAAATTCCTTACATTCCAGCTCCTTATGGTTGCCATGCTGTGCCCCTCCAAAGTCCAGGAAAGTGTAGTGTATAAGGTCTGCGCCTGTCTCAGCTTCAACCTCGACAAGGACTGAGGCATGCGCAGGAGAGTCCTCCCCCCCCCCTCCCTCTCCCTCCTGTTTTCTTCTCCCTCCCCCTAGTGTAAAATCCCGATTATATATTATATATATTGATCCCCCCAGCCCCAACCACCATAACAGAATTCATAGAAAGTGCCCCGATAGTTACTTACCTTCCCTCTATCCTCCGGCGTTCTGAGCAGCCGCGTCCCTGATTGGCTGCCTTTCAGCCAATCAGGGATGCGGCTGCCGGTCCCACCCCCTGCTTGCATTTCCGTGCAAGCAGAGGGCCTGGAGACTGCCGCCTGATTGGCTGCTTTCAGCCAATCGGACGCGGCTGCCGGTCCCACCCCCTGCTTGCATTTCCGTGCAAGCGGAGGATAGAGGGAAGGTAAGTACATATCGGGGCTCTTTCTAAGAATTTTATTACGGCGGTTGGGGCTGGGGGATCAATATGTATAATATATAAAAAGTTCAAAAAAAGGGCTGGACATGTCCTTTAAAACAAAATGTATGGAATAAAATAGAGATTTTCCGATCAAAATGGTAACATTACAGAAATGTGTTGTATTGTGATATCTCCTGATAAAATAATGAGTGTAATGTGTTCATATATGGAGATCTCTGACTGGTTACAAGTAATGGATTTTGTCCTAATCATTATTAAGAAAGGTGTTTTTTTTTTTTTAAAAGAGACACTAAAGTGCTAAAAACAAAATTGAATAAATGTTTAAGGGAATGTAAGCTGTGCTAAATCCATTTCCAACTAACACACTGCAATATAGAATAAAGGGTACCTCCAGTGGTTACAAACACTTTTAGCTATTCACTTTTATTGAAGAACGGGAGGTAAAGGATCTGTGCCTTACCTCCCGTTCTTCAAAAAATGTTCAGGAGCCGGGGTAAGTTGCTTAACTTCATTCCCGGCTCCTGAATGTTTTATTGTAGAACAGGAGGTAAGACACAGATCCTTTACCTCCCGTTCCTCAATAAAAGTGAATAGCTAACAGTGGTTTTACCACTGGAGATACCCTATGATTTCCACCAACTCAAATTCTACCTTTTTTTTTAAAAATTATTATTTCCTCCTTTACCTTATTTTCAGCTGTTTAAGTTTCACTTATGCAAGCCATGCAGTAGAATCCGAAATGAAATAATTTCCTAAGTCTCCTCCCCCACACACTCCATACAAACACCTACAACTGAAAGAAAATCTTATTGTGTAATTCTAGCAGTGATAACCGCTGCCAGAGCTGCTTACCCTCCCATAGCAAGGCCAGGTTCCTTTAACTATAACACAAAATTGCTCACTGCTGTGAGACGCAGCTCATCTCTATTCCACATGCTTCCCCACTCAAGTTTTGTGTTGGATTATGGGAGGGGTGGAGAGGAGGACTGCATACTAACTAGGAGTGGGCTAAACAGGACATAAGAAGATGTGGTGAAAGCGAGCACTGGAAGCTGGAACGGATCAACTTCCTGGCAGTTTAACATACATAGAAAATGATACAGGCAATTAATTTTTTTCCAATTAATGTCCCTTTAAGTATAATTTCCAGGGAGGTAGGAGATGCACACCTCCTACCTCCTGTTTATACGAACATGCTCCATTAGACTCTTACAGGGAGATTCACCCAGAGCCGCAAATGCTCCGGGCAAATCTCCCGTACGGGATTTACCAGAGGCTTCTTGGCTCTGGGTGAATCTTCCCACGCAGCTATAGCTGGCGTTAAATACTTAAGCGCTAAGACCCGCACAGCGTCTGGTAAATCGATTTGTGATAAATCGATTTTGCTGCCGCAAAGCAAGACTTAACGTTGTGCTATCTGATCGTAAATCGGTTAGCGAGACGTTAAGGACAGAAAGGAGCGCCACCTCTGTGAGTAATTATTGTTTTTACCCCCGCAGGGTATCCAGGTATGGACAAACGCAAAGGAATGCTTCAGTAAGATGTGAGAACTCCAATAATGGTTGGATGCAGAGATGTTAGGGAAATATCCAGAGCTATGCACAGTGTTGCTGCGTATATGACACTAAGCTTGTCCTTGTCCATAGGTAGGTGTTTGCACAAGTATCTCCTCTGGGACACAGATAAACATTGGGAATGGCTGAAATCTCCAGTTTATACTCCTGATGTTCAATGTTATGATTCCAATACGTTTTCTTCCAAACATCTGTAAATGATCCCACCCCCTCGGTTATTGGTACCAAAGGAATATCTCTAAATGAATGAGCTTGCTTATCCTTCAAAAGTGCAATGACAAATCTCTGGATACCTGAAGTGTGTACATAGGGGCAACTTGGATCCTGGAAGCCTTTGGTGTGACATTGGGCTCTTAAAACAAACATTGCTACTTTATTTTCTAAATGGAGATTGATGGAGAATGGATAATGTTTATGCAAATTATCATTTCAAACTGAACCCTTCAGAATAAAAACAGATTCTACCCTTTATTAAAAACTATATAGGTCAGTCATCCACCCAAACCCCAAACTGCAATAGATAGAAATCTAGAGAGATGTAAGACAACAGAACTGCTGCTTGATGTTCTGTTACCACCGCAATTTCTGCTTCCTGGTTCTTACAGTTAACAGCTGTCAGTCATGGAAGTGACGTTGACACGTTTTAAGGTCAGAGGGAATGTCGCTGCATAACAGGTTAGTCCTACACCTGTCTGCTTTCTATCGTGTTTTTTTTTTTATTTAAGGGCTGAACTTGCCCTTTAAAAGGCTGGTCTGGGTGTCCGCGTATAAATCATTTTTACTGCTAACCAATAAGACCATATTTATTTTTATCTTAGTCGAATGCAAGAATCGAAAATCAATGAGAATACATTCTGAAAGTGACAGCTCTTGTCATTGTGTGTTTCCCACAAATGGAAATCTCTTTCCTAGTGCACCAAATACTACCTACATAACCCTTCCCCCGATTCTCACACCTCGTAGAAACAGAGCGTGCCTTATGGGGTCCGAAGGAAAAACTGAAAACATTTACCATGTGGTATGTTTATTCTTTTTCTAAAAGTTATTATCTAAAACCCACTCGTAAAAAATGAACTTTTCTTATATTTTATTGGTAATATTCAGAACTATAAATGCCAACTTTTTTTTTTAAATGAAATCTAATCACCATTTAACTATAGTCTCCATTTACTGCTCACCAACTTCACATAACTTATCACCAACATAAGCTCATCTCCTACTCTAAAAGCCAGGCTGATAGCTGTACAGTGGTACTAGATTTGTAGACAAACGTCTAATCTATCTTAGAACCGCATAGCTCGTTCTTAATGGAATAAGCTAGCTCGTTCTGCAGTAGACGTGCAATCGCCAAATAAATAGGCCAGAAGGGAACATCGCAAAATAAGAACCACTGCTTGGAAAATATGGTCTTCAGACATTAGATACTTATAATCTATCTAATGTCTGTCTAGTGTATGGCCACCATAAATCCTTTTGTAAAACCAGAGCTCCAGTTTACAGCAGTGATAACATATATGTGAGTGCTATTAAACTGAAATCTAAAGTGACAGTTTTACAATAAATATTATTACTTAAAAGAATATCCCTTTGATGGGCAACTATACTGCTCGAACTACCCCCCCCCCTCCTCTTCTCTGGGGATGAGCAGAAAATCTGTCAGCCACTTTAGAAGAGAACAGGAGGTAGGAATCATTTTTGAAAGTGGGAAATATAGATTTGGGTAGTATAGTTTTCCTTTAATATACAAAATGCATTGCTGGGGATTTTATGTTTTGCAAATTGTTTCAAGTTGATAAAATGTATGTATTTTTTCCATGTGCCAAATGAGTTAAATAAAATTTACTCTTTAAACAATCGTTATTATTGAATTATTCTTTGACTTTTAGTTTTCTTTCTTGCATTGTATACAAACTACGGCTACGACAGCTGAGCGGAGGATCTCCGTTACAAGTTAAAGTCCGGTGTTGTGGGTTTATTAGTGGGTATCGCCACCCCCCAACACCCAAAATCGGAAAATGGTAGGAAAGCCCCCTAAACCGAGACCTCGCTAGGTGTAAGACCCCTAAATTGGTTCCTATAGGAACTTAGGAGCCCTTGTTCCCAGACCCTTTTGCATGGAGCAGCAGAAGAGGGCTGCTGTGCCTGTGATTGACTGAGACTCAGCCAATCACTGATGCTGCTGCTAGTCCGGCCCCTTTGCTGCTTTTGTGCAAAAGGGAAGGAGGGCTGGTAAGTACATTTAAGAGACAATGTTGGGGGTTTTAAACCTTAGCGTCTAGGTTTGGGGGATTTCCTTCCTTTTCTGAATTTTTGGTTTTACCTCAGATGATGATGCAGCAGTAAATGGGAAGAGGATGGAGGGGGGAGAGCTCCATTGCACTACCTCAAACCTCTCTGAGGTGCAGGAAGGGGTAGGTATGAATTACATACCAATAGGCTTTCCACTCTTCACTTTCCTGGACTTTAATCAGGCCCTGCAGGACAACCAGAAGACTGGAAAGGTAGGGTCATTTAAAACTACACAGTGGGCTCTACAGTGGGACAAATATTTGTTGGTTGGGGGGTTAGACATGCCCCTTAATCTTCTTATTAAAGTGCTGGATGGGGAAGGTGCTGGTTTAGGGGAGAGGAGAACAGCAAAGGTAAGAGCAACAGTGGGATATATAGTGGATAATGCACCCCCAACTGTAAATTATAAGGATATTATTATTAAGTCAGAGGAGTTCCGTGACCATATAAAAGCACAAGGCCGCAGGCCGAGTACCTTTTATATAGGGCACGGAACTCCAGGGTGACTTCTAATATGCTTATAATTTACAGTTGGGGGTGCATTATTTATTATAACCTACCCCTTTGTGGCTTCTGGTTTCTTTCTCCTGGAACTGTAAGATTATAAGGCTATAATCTTACAGTTCCTCCCATAGAAATCCACTACAGGGGTAGGTTATATTCTTATAAAAGGATATAAGGGTCAAAGTTTGAGAATTACGTCTGCTAAGAGGGTAAAAAGTTAAGTAAAAAAGGTTAAAAGTTAGGACCCAGCAGAATAAAGCAAACCGTAAAGTGGTTGCTGGGCATATAATAATGTGGCCAAGTTATTGAACTAATTGCTTTAATTTATCCAGAGAGAAGGGCAGGCTTTTTAAGTCACAATACAATGGTTAAGTAAAATATAAGCAAATTAATTGGAGGTGCACTAGGCTTCTATTTTTTGTATGTATTGTGACCAGTGTTTCCTGGCCGCAACTGTGCAGGGTATAGTGGTGTGCACACACAATAAAAGCACTGTAGTATATCGTGCACAGAGGTTTATTTTGTATGTGCACAATCTATATATTGATTGTGATTACGGGATTCCTGTGCCGTTTGATATAGATAATATGAATGGTTGTTAGCTATGACTTTATGAAGATTCTATTTTAATTTTGGGCATATGCCCGATTCTCCTGGACCCACTGTTATTTTTAGTGAATTTTTTTCTATATCGTTATTTAAAGGAAATTATTTCCTATTTAATGTTTTAAGTAAATATTGTGTAATTTCCCACGTATCTGGTCTGATAATAAAGGTGTTTTTTTTTTTTCCATAACTTTACTATAACTTTTACGAAATGTAACAAATAAAAATATAATTAATTTTCACGGTCAACATTTTGAAAGGGAAGGTGGTGGGATTAATGAACCTGAATATTGTCGGGTCGCAGAGTTTCCATGAGCGTTTTTCATTCTCCATCTTTTTTGTAGAGTTCTGTGGCGAAAGTTTGTATATAACTTGACTCTGCGTCCAGTCTATAATGTGTTACATTTTTCCAGTTAAACTTTTTGGTTTAGTCCAGATCAGGTTCAACATTAATTAAGCTGTGTGGTCTAGATTTAAGCTCTATCGTTCTCGTTTGTTGACCACTGAGAATTCCTCTCTATATATAAAGAATACAGTCAAGGATGGGATATGAAAGGTGAACAGTAAAAACAATACTTTTGAAACCTTAACCAATATACCAATCGATAGCTGGTGTTGACATTTTAGGCAAATCACAAGGCATTACCTTCTTGAGAAAGCCAGTCGGATGACTAGCGAAACGTCTTCAAGAACTAAAAGTCCAGTTGATCTAATTGAACAGATATACCATGACCTGGATGGATGAATATTACAGATATACCATGACCTGGATGGATGAATATTACAGATATACCATGACCTGGATGGATGAATATTACAGATATACCATGACCTGGATGGATGAATATTATGATATACCTGACCTGTGAATGAATATTACAGATATACCGTGACCTGGATGAATGAATATACCGATATCCGTGACCTGGATGAATGAATATTACAGATATACCGTGAACCTGTGGATGAATATACAGATATACCTGACCTGATAATGAATATTACAATATACCGTGACCTGGATGAATGAATATTACGATATACCGTGACCGGATGATGGAATATTACAGATATACCGTGACCTGGATGGATGAATATTACAGATTACCGTGACCTGGATGGATGAATTACAGATATACCGTGACCTGGATGGATGAATTTTACAGATATACCGTGACGTGGATGATGAATTTACGATATACCGTGACCTGGATGAATGAATATACAGATATACCGTGACCTGGATGAATAATATTACGATATACCTGACCTTGGATGAATATTACAATATACCGTGACCTGATGAATGAATATTACAGATATACCGTGACCTGGATGAATGAATATTACAGATATACCATGACCTGGATGAATGAATATTACATATATCCGTGACCTGGATGATGAATATTACAGATATACCGTACTGGATGAGATATTACAGATATACCGTGACCTGGATGATGAATATTACAGATATACCGTGACCTGGATGAATGAATATTACAGATATACCATGACCTGGATGAATAAGAACCTTCACAAGCATATACCTGCCTGGCTTTACCACTAAGCAAAAGGCTGCCAATTCAAACTGTTCTAGCCAATCAGTCCACACCCTAGTTACCCCATCAAATGGATCAGGTTTAAAAATAGGTTTGGCAATTGGGCCTGTAGAGCTCAGAGTAATTTGGAATTTCATCTGCAGGTACAAGGACAGGAGGATTTAAATCAATAGAACTATCACTATCAGCCTCCATAGCTTAATACAGAGAACAACAGAGAAACCAGGGAGAATAAATGGTATTACCAGCACCGCTGCCACCAATTTGTACCAGATCACTGCTTTATGGAAGGATTATGGGCAGCATGGCACACAGTGGGTTACTCTGGTAGTCTGGCACAAAGCAGACAGTGCACATAAGCAGGTTCCCCACATAACATGTGCAGTAATCAGGGGTGTCCCTGCCTATGGTGCACCACTTTGAATATTGACCAGGCCTGTATATTGTGTGTCCTTGTAAGTTGGTATACACTTATCTGTTATGTCAGAGTTTGTATCCAATAAGGTTAATTGTCTGTCCAATTATCTGTCCTCCCAACAGGTGGTAACAAGATCTTATACACAGGGTCTTACACACAGGGTCTTACACACAGGGTCTTACACACAGGGTCTTACACACAGGGTCTTACACACAGGGTCTTACACACAGGGTCTTATACACAGGGTCTTACACACAGGATCTTATACATTTCAAATATATGGAAAGTTCGGACCCATTAAAAGTCAATGGGAGTCAAATAGTTTGAAAATTTAGAATGAAATACAATTAAAATATCAACGGTAACTTAACGTAAATGGCTGTGGGACCTGGGAAATGGTCTGGGGAACATGTTTGAATATCCAGGATTTTACTCTCACGTGCGCTACTTTCGAGCTCTCGCTTGATATTTACTCGTGTATAGGTATAATAGACATTTTACTTGCGGATTCGATATTTACTCGCGAATAGTTAAAATAGACATTTTACTCGTGGATTCAATACTCACGTATAGGTATAATAGACATTTTACTCGTGGATTCAATACTCACGTATAGGTATAATAGACATTTTACTCGTGGATTCAATACTAACGTATAGGTATAATAGACATTTTACTCGTGGATTCAATACTCACGTATAGGTATAATAGACATTTTACTCGTGGATTCAATACTACCACGTATAGGTATAATAGACATTTACCGTGGATTCAATACTCACGTATAGGTATAATAGACATTTTACTCGCGGATTCAATATTTACTCGCGAATAGGTATAATAGACATTTTACTCGCGGATTCAATATTTACTCGCGTATAGGTATAATAGACATTTTACTTGCGGATTCGATATTTACTCGTGTATAGGTATAATAGACATTTTACTCGCGGATTCAATACTCGTGTATAGGTATAATAGACCTTTTACTTGCGGATTCAATATTTACTCGTGTATAGGTATAATAGACATTTTACTCGCGGATTCAATACTCGTGTATAGGTATAATAGACCTTTTACTTGCGGATTCAATATTTACTCGTGTATAGGTATAATAGACATTTTTACTCGCGGATTCAATACTCGTGTATAGGTATAATAGACCTTTTACTTGCGGATTCAATATTTACTCGCGAATAGGTATAATAGACATTTTACTCATGGATTCAATATTTGCAAATGGTATAATAGACATTTTACTTGCGGATTCGATATATACTCGTGTATAGGTATAATAGAAATTTTACTTGCGGATTCGATATTTACTCACGTATAGGTATAATAGACCTTTTACTTGCGGATTCGATATTTACTCGTGTAGGTTAATAGACATTTTACTCGCGGATTCAATACTCACGTATAGGTATAATAGACCTTTTACTTGCGGATTCAATATTTACTCGCGAATAGGTATAATAGACATTTTACTCATGGATTCAATACTCGCAAATGGTATAATAGAAATTTTACTTGCGGATTCGATATTTCTCGCGAATAGGTATAATAGACATTTACTCATGGATTCAATACTCGCAATGGTATAGACATTTTACTTTCGCGATTCGATATATACTCGTGTATAGGTATAATAGACTTTTTACTTGCGGATTCATATTTACTCGCGAAATAGTTATAATAGACATTACTCATGGATTCAATACTCGCAAATGGTATATAGAATTTTACTTGCGGATTCGAATATACTCGGTATAGGTATAATAGACTTATTTTTACTTGCGGATTCAATATTTCCTCGCGAATAGGTATAATAGACATTTTACTCATGGATCAATACTCGCAAATGGTAAATAATAGAAATTTTACTTGCGGATTCGATTATACTCGTGTATAGGTATAATAGAAATTTTACTTGCGGATTCGATATTACTCGTTAATAGGTATAAGACATTTTACTTGCGGATTCGATATTTACTCGTGTATAGGTATAATAGACATTTTACTCGCGGATTCAATACTCGTGTATAGGTATAATAGACCTTTTACTTGCGGATTCAATATTTACTCGCGAATAGGTATAATAGACATTTTACTCATGGATTCAATACTCGCAAATGGTATAATAGACATTTTACTTGCGGATTCGATATATACTCGTGTATAGGTATAATAGACCTTTTACTTGCGGATTCAATATTTACTCGCGAATGTATAATGACATTTACTCATGGATTCAATACTCGCAAATGGTATAATAGACATTTTACTTGCGGATTCGATATATACTCGTGTATAGGTATAATAGAAATTTTACTTGCGGATTCGATATTTACTCGCGAATAGGTATAATAGACATTTTACTCATGGATTCAATACTCGCAAATGGTATACTAGACATTTACTTGCGGAGTCGATATTTACTCGTGTATAGGTAATAACATTTTACTTGCGGATCGATATTTACTCGTAATAGGTATATAGACATTTTACTTGCGGATCGATATTTACTCTGTATAAGGTATAATAGACATTTTACCTTGCGGATTCGTATTTACTCGTGTATAGGTATAAAGACATTTTACTTGCGGTTCGATATTTACTCGCGTATAGGTATAATAGACATTTTACTTGCAGATTCGATATTTACTTGCGTATAGGTATAATAGACATTTTACTCGCGGAAAATATCGTAAGTCCGAGAAATCCGGGTCTGGGATAGTTTGAGAAGTCCGAGTCCATTCGAACTCGAATAGTTCAGCTCGAATTCGGGTTCAAGTTCTAGACCATCTCTAGTCTTCTACACAGGGTCTTCTACACAGGGTCTATAATGATTATATATATATATATATATATATATATATATATATATATATATATATATATTAGTGATTTTATATCTGTGTATATATTATAGTGATATTATATCTGTGTATATATTATAGTCATATCTGTGTATATATTATAGTCATATTATATCTGTGTATATATTATAGTCATATTATATCTGTGTATATATTATAGTCATATTATATAGTGATATTATATCTGTATATATATTATAGTGATATTATATCTGTATATACCGTATATATTCAAGTATAAGCCGACCCGAGTATAAGCCGAGGTACCCATTTTTACCTCAAAAAGGAAGAAACATGATTGACTTGAGTATAAGCCGAGGGGTTGAAATGATGACCACTACTGCCTTCTAACTACTGTATTTATTGCCCTTTAAATACAGTGCACCCCCCTGGAAAGGCCCCCAAGTTCAGTTAGGTAAGAAAGAGTTAAGTAAGAGAGGTCCCCCACAGTGAGGTAAGAGTTAAGAGAGGTCCCCCAAGTTCAGTGAGGTAAGTAAGAGTTAAGTTAGAGAGGTAAGTACTCACTCGTGTCCCCCCAATCTGGCTGCCGATCGCTATGTAGATGCTAACTTTAGAAG
>JAACNH010000185.1:65063-319941 GCA_019447015.1 Hymenochirus boettgeri | reverse complement strand
CAAGGTCCGCCTGCACTCTGCGCTGATCTGCAGGATGATGTCCGTACGCGACGACTGTCTCACTTACTGCTGGCGCCGAGGAGTTAGTGAGACAGGCGCCGCGTAGGACGTCATCCTGCAGATCAGAGGAGTGTCAGGGGAAGGACTTGCTTCTAAAGTAAGTACCATAGCTTCTGCAGCCGGAGAGTTTCTCCGGCTGCAGAAGCTATGGTAACTTACTTTAGAAGCAAGTCTTCCGCCTGACACTCCTCGCTGATCTGCAGGATGACGTCCATACGCGGCGCCTGTCTCACTAACTACTCGGCGCCAGGCAGTAAGTGAGACAGTCGTCGCGTACGGACATCATCCTGCAGATCAGCGCAGAGTGCAAGGCGGAACACTTCAAGTGTTCCGCCTTGCCAAATCTGGCGATGATCTGCAACCCCTGGATGATTTAGTCCGTTACGCGAGACTGTCTCACTTACTGCCTGGCGCCGCAGTAAGTAGTTAGCCGAGTAGTAGTAGAAGTTAGTTAGTGAGAGGCAGCCAAAACGCCGGCGTATGACGTCATTCCTGCAGAATCAGCGAGGATGTGTCAGGCGGAAAAGAAGACTTGCTTCTAAAAGTAAGGTACCATAGCGTCTGCAGCGGGAGAGAGTACTTGATCGAGGATAGACGAGGTCGGGGAATTTTTCAGGCTAATTTTAAAGACGCGGCTGATACTCGAAGTATTAATACGGTTATATTATGTGATATTATTGTATAGATATTATATTATATATATATATATATATATATATATATATATATTATAGTGTATTATATCTGTAGAGATTTTAGTGATATATCTGTAGTTAATAATCTAGATAATTTTTTTTAGTGAAATATCTTGAATATTTTATATTTTATACTGATATTCCTATATGCTGTATATATATTATTTTTATAGTGATATTAATCTGACTTCTTTAAGTGAATATCATTTGGTTATATATTATAGTGATATTATATTTGTTATATCTATATATCTATATATAATATATATGTATTAGTGATAATGAATATCTGTATAGATATTATAGGATTATTATATCTGTTAATATTAGTGCATTATTTCTATCTTAATTATTTTATTAGTGGTTTCATATCTGTATAATATAATTAGAGTGATATTATTCTGCATATATATTATAGTGATATTATGTAATATCGATATATATTATAGTGATATATTCTGTATATATATATAGTGATACATATCTGTATATATATATATTATAGTTGATATTTAATATCTGTATATATATTGTGATATCATACCTGTGTTATAGATTATAAGTGATATGATAATAGATATTATTATAGATATATATATATACATATTATTTGTTGATATTATATCTGTATATATATATTATACGTATATACCCATTAATTAGTGATATCATTCACCTGTGTTATATATTAGAGTGATTATTTTTATCGGTATAGTAATAATTATAGGATATCATACCTGTGGAATATTATAAGTGATATTATATCTGGTTATATATATATAGTGATATTATTCTGCATCTAATTTTAGTGATATTATATCTGTATATATATATATTTATAGTGATATTATCTCTGTTATATATATTTATAGTGAAGATTATTAATCTGTATATTATAATATAAATAATAATATAATATATATTAGAGTTGATAGGATATCGTATAAAATATATATAATAGTGAGATCTCATATCTGTATTATATATATTATAGTTGATATTTATATCTGTGTATATATAGATATAATATATATTATAGTGGAATTTAACGGTATATATAGGATATAATATTTATAGTGATATTTATATCTGTTATAATAGATTAATATATAATATAATTTATATATTGTTTATAGTGAATATTAATTCGGGATATTATATATAGATATATATATATATTATAGTGATATTATATCTGTATATATATATTATAGTGATATTATATCTGTTATTATTGTCTTGTTTTATAGTGATATATATCTATTAATTTATAGTGATATCATACCTGGTTGTAGATATTTATAGTTGATATCATACTGTGTAATATATTTAGATAGTTGATATTATATTCAGTATATATATATAATCTATATATATATGTGATATCATCCGGTGTATATATTTATAGTGATATTATAGCTGTATATATAGTTATATATATATAATATATAGTGAGATTTGTCTGTATAATTATATTATAGTGAGAAATATCTGTGATAGATTATAGTGATAGATATCTGTATATATATTATAGTAGTATCTTATCTGTATATAAGAATATTATAGTGATATCATATCTGTATATATATTTTATATGATATTATATCTAATATATATTTAGTGATATATATCTGTATATTATATCTTATAGTAAATATAATAGTGTGATAATTTGATAGTGGATATTATATCTTGTATAAATATATTATTATAGTGATTCTTATATCTGTGTATATATATATAGTGATATTATATCGGTGTGTATATATTTATAGTTGATATTCTAATCTGTGTGTAATTAATATTATAGTGAATATTTATATCGGTGTGTGTATATATTATAGTGATATTATATCTGTGTGGTTATAATATTATAGTGATTATTATATCGGGGTTATATATTATATTTGATATTATATCTGGTTTTGTCATATTATAGTGATAGTTTATCTGTGGTATATATTATAAGTGATTATTATTATATGTGTTAGATATTATTTGTGACTTAATCTGTGTGTATATATTATAGTGATAATTATATCTGTGTGTATATATATAGTGAATATTTATATCTGTGTGTATATATTTTATAGTGATATTTTCTATCGGTGTGTATATATATAGTGATATTATATCTGGGTATATTATTATAGTGTGAGATGATATTCTTGTGTGTAGATATATTTTGTATAGTTGATATTTATATCTGTGTGTATATATTTTTATATGATATTATATCTGTGTGTATTATATTTATTTATAGTGATATTATATCTGTGTGTATAATTATAGTGATTATTATGTCTGTGTGTATATATTATAGTGATAATTATATCTGGTGTATAGATTATAGTGAATTTATATCTGTGTATATATATATTATAGTGATATATTATATCTGTGTGTATAATATATTTATAAGTGATATGATATGTGTTGTATAATATTATAGTGATATTATTTATCTGCGTGTATATATTTTATAGTGGAATGCTTATATCGGTTGTTGTATATAATTTATAGTGTGATATTAGATCTGTTGTGTAGATATTATAGTGATATTTTTTATTGTGTGTATAGATGATAAGTGATATTTATATCGTGTGTAATATATTTATAGTGATATTTATATCTGTGTGTAATATATTTTATAGTTGTTATTATATCTGTGTATATATTTATAGTGATATTTATATCTGTGTGTATATATTATAGTGATATTTTTATATCGGTACTATATTATTATAGTGATTATGACATTCTGTGTATATATTATAAGTGGATTAATATATCTGTGTGGGAGATAATTATAGTGATCATTAATTAATCTGTGTGATATACTATAGTGATATTTACTGTGTGTAATATACTTATAGTGATATATATATCTGGTGTATATATATATTATAGTGAATATTATATCTGTTGTATATATATTATGTGATATTATATCTGTGGATTATTATATATAGTTATTATATCTGTGTATTAATTTTAGTGATTTGTTTATACATCTGTGTATACATTATAGTGAGATTAATCTGTGTATATTATTAGTGATATATAATCTGTGGATATATTTTATAGTGATATTATCGTGTTTATATAATTTTATCCCTTTATAGTGATCTTATATCTGTGGCTATAGAATTTATAGTGAGATTATAGCTTGTGTTATATTTGTATTTATATTTATAGTGATAATATTATAATCTGTGTGTATATTATTATAGTGATATATATTTGGTGTATAATTATAGTTTGATATTATAATCTGTTGTGTGATATAATTATAGTGATATTATATCTGTGTGTATATTATATAGTGATTATTTTAATCTGTGGTGTATTAATTATAGTGATATTATATCCTGTGTGTATATATTATAGTGATATTATATCTGTGTGTTATATTAATAGAGTGCTATATCTGTGGGTATACATTATAGTGATATTAATCTGTGTTGTATATTATAGTGATTATTATATCTGTATATGTATTTTTATAGTTAGTGATATTATATCTGTATATGTATTAGAGTGAGTGATATAATACCGTGTATATATGTATAGTGATATCATACCTTGTGTATAATATTCTAGTGAGTTATTTTATAATATGTATTATATATATTATAATATATTATTATATAATATATAGTGCTATCATACCTGTGTATATAATTATAGGAATATTATATCTGTATTAATATATAATCTAAATATATATAGTGATATTCTGTATATATATTTTTTATAGGGGTTTGTATATTATATCGGTGTATATATATATATTATCGTGATATTATCTGTAATATATTTATAGTGATATATATCTGTATATATATTATAGTGATATCTTATCTGTATTAATATATTTTATAGTGAATCATATCTGATATATTTATAGTGATATTATATCTCTATAATATTTATAGTGGAAATATCTGTTAATATCTATTATAGTAATATATATTATGTGATATATTATTTTATAGTGAATATATATCTGTTGTATATATATTATAGTGTGATATTATATCTGTGTGTATATATTGATAGTGATATTTATCTGTGTGTATAATATTTTATTTATGATAGTGAATATTATATATGTTGTGTTATATTATTAAGTTGATCTTATATCTGTTTGGGTATATATTTATAGTTATATTATATCTGTGTGTATATTTATAGTGATATTATTATACTGTTTGTGTTATATATTTTATTATAGTGATATGATATCTGTGTGTTATTAGATTATAGTGATCTTTATATCTGTGTGGTATATATTTATAGGTGAATATATCTGTGTGTTATAATATATATTTATAGTGAATATTGATCTGGTGTATATATTTTATAGTGATATGTTAGATCTTGTGTGTATATATCCTATAGTGGAGAATTATTTCTGTGTGTTAGAATATTTATAGTGATATTAATCTGTGTTATATATTATAGGGATATATATCGTGTGTATATATATGAGTTGATATTTATTATCGGTGTGTATTATAATTATAGTGATTTATATTCTGTTGTGTGTATATATTATAGTGAATTATTATCTGTGTTTGTATATTATGTTATAGTGATATGTTTATATCTGTGTGTATAATATTTATAGTGTTAATTATTTCGATATCTGTGTGTATATATTTGTGAGATTATATCTGTGGTATATAATTATTAGTGAGTAATATTGTGTTATTATAGTATAGGGTATTTATATCTGTGGTAATATATTTATAGTGGATTATATACTGTGTATATATAATTGTACTTTAGGATATTATATGTGGTTATTATATTTTTTTATAGTGATATACATCTGTGTTAATATTATAGTGATATTATATCTGTGTGTTTATATATTTATAGTGATATTAATGCTGTGGTCTTGTAGATACTATATGATATTATATCTGGTTGTATTAATACTATTAGTGTATATTTATATTCTGTGTATAATATATGATAGTGATATTATATCTGTGTATATTATATTAATAGTGATATTAATCTGTGTATATTATTTAGTGAATATTTTATATCTGTGGTATAACCATTTTATAGTGATATTATATCTGTTGGTATATATTAGTGATTGATTATATCTGTGTATATATTATAGTGATATTATATCGTCGTTGTATATATGTATAGTGATATTATCTGTGTGTATATATTATAGTGATATGATATCTTGTGTGTATGTATATATTTATAGTGTCTTTAATCATGTGTGTAATAATTTTATAGTGATATTATATTGTGTATATTATTATAGTGAAGATTATATCGGTGTGATATATTATAGTGAGTATTATATCTGTTGTATATATTAATTTATAGTGATATTTCTATACTGTGTAATATTTATAGTGATATTACATCTGTGTATATATTATAGTGATATTATTCTGTGTGTATATATTTATAGTGATATCCATTATATCTGTGTTGTAATTACTTAGTGATATATATCTGTGTGTATATACCTATAGTGATATTATATCTGGTATATATATTATAGTGTATTATATCTGTGTATATATATATCGTGTGGAATTATATCTGTGTATAAGATATTTAGTGAATTTATATCTGTTTGTATATACATTATGTGAGATTATATCTGTGATCTATTAGTGATATTATTATATATGGTGTATAATATAGTGTATTATATCGTGTCTTATTAAATTTAAAAAATAATTATAGTGATATATATATTCTGTGTAATTAATATTTAGTGATATTATATCTGTGTGTATAATATTTTATAGTGATATTCTATCTGTGTGTATATATTATAGGATAATTATCTGTGTTTTGGTATATATTATAGTGATTCTTATATATGGTGTATTATATTTATAGGCTAATTATAATCTGTGTGTATATATGATAGTATATATATCTGTGGTTTATATCTTATAGTGATATTATAATCTGTGGTATACATGATTTTATCGTGAATATTATATCCTGGTGGTATATTATTATAGTGATATTTATATCTGTGTGTGTATATTATATAGTGATATTCTACCCTGTTGGTGTATATCTTATAGTGATATATATCTGTGTATATATTAGTGATATTATATCTGTGTCTATATTAGGGTGATTATTTGTATATCTGTGTCTATAATTTTTGATGTTTTGATATTATATCTGGTATATATAAGGTGTATTATTATGTTATAATATATTATAGTGATATTATATCTGTGTTTGTAGATATATATTTATAGTGATATTATATCTGTGGATATATTATAGTGATATTATATCTGTGTATATTATAGTGGATATCTACCTGTGTATATATGATAGTGATATTTATACCTGTGATATTATTATAGTGCATTATGCTATATTGTGTATTATTTATAAGTGATATTATATCTGTGTATATATTTTTTAAGTGCGTGAATTTATATCTGTGTATAGATTATTTATAGTGATATTATATCTGTGGATATATATTATAGTGATATTTATATCGTGTAATTCTAATTATAGTGATATTAATCTGTTAATATAATTTATAGTGATATTATACTGTTGTATATATTTAAGATATTATACCTGTTGTAAATATATTAATAGTTATATTATACCTGTGTAATAATTTTATTAGTGGATATTATATCTGTTGGTTATATAATTATAGTGGATATTATACCTGTGTATATATTATAGTGATATATATCTACCTGTGTCTATATTATTAGTGATATTCTAACCTGGGTATATATTATTTTTATAGTGTGATATTTTTTATCTGTGTATATATATTTATAGTGATAGTTTATATCTGTTGTAGTATATTATAGTGAATTATATCTGTGTATTATCTCATTTATAGTGAGATTATATTTGTAGATATAATGTTTATAGTGTGCTATATTATATCTGGGATATATTATTATTTTTATAGTGAATATATATCTGTTGTAATAATTTTTATGTGAGTATTATTATTACCTGTGTATTATTATAGTGATATATACTGGGTATATATTAAGGATTATTATATCTGTGTATATATTTATAGTGGATATTATATTCTGGTATTATTATAGTGATATTATCCTGTTGTATTATATTATGTTTATAGTGATATTATACCTTGGTACTATTATTATAGTGATATTATACCTGTTGTATATATTATGTGATATTTAGTATACCTGTTGTGTATTTATATTATAGTTGATATTATATCTGTTTGTGTATATAATTATAAGTGATATTATACCTGTTGTATAATATATATAGTGATATTATATTGATGTAATATATTTATAGTGAATTTATATGTTGTATATATATATCTTATAGAGATATGATATCTGTATATATTTATAGTGATATGATATCTGTATATATATAGATATATTATATATTTATAGTTGTGATATTAATCTGTTGTGAATATATATATATATATATATTTTACTAGTGAGATATATTCTGTATATAATATATAGATATATATAGATTATTATAGTGATATATATCGTCTATAATTATAGTGGATATTATATTGTATTATTATATATTATAGTGCTATGATATCTGTATATATATTATAGAGTGATATCATTTACTGTGTATATATTAAGGTGATATTCCATACCGTTGTATATATTATATGATATTATATCTGTATATATATAATATATATATATATATAGTGAATATCATGACCTGGTATATATTTTATAGTGATTTATATCTGTATATATATATCTTATATAGTGATTATTTTCTGATATAATTTATAGTGTTATTATATCTGTGGTAGATATTATAGTGATATATATCTGTTATAATATTATAGGATATTATCTGTATATATATTTATAGTGATATCTATCTGATAATATATTATAGTGATATCAATCTGTATAAATATTAATAGTGATTATGATATCTATAAATTATAGGATATATATGCTGTATATATATTTTATAGTAATATATATATGTGTATATATTTATTTTCTAGTGCAGATACTTGTTGTATATTATATTTATAGTGATATTATATCTGTGGTATAATATATATTTTTTAGTGATATTATATCTGTGTGTAATATTATAGTGATATTATAAGCTGTGTGTTTATATTTATGTGATATAATCTGTGTGTATTATTATAGATTTTATAGTGATTATGATCTCGTGTTGTATTATATTATAGTGATATGATATCTGTTGTGTATAATTCAGTGATATTAAATTGTGTGTATATATTATAGTGCTATTATATCTGTGTGTATATATTTATTAGTGATAATTTAATCTGTGTGTAATTTTTTATAGTGAGATTATATCGGTGTGTATTTTAATTATAGTGATATTTAGATCTGGTGGTAGAGAATTATAGTGATATTATATCTGTGTTTTTGTGTATATATTATAGTGATATTATATCTGTGGATTATCTCTTATATGATATTTATATGCTGTGTGTATAATTGTATTTTATTAGTGATATTATATGTGTTGATATATTTAGTGATTTAATCTGGTGATATATTATAGTGAAGTTATATCTGTGTGTTAATATATTATATGATATAATCTGTGTGTTATATATTTATAGGATAATTATATCTGGTGTATATATTATAGGTATTATATCTGTGTGTATATATTAAGTTGATATTATATCTGTGTGTGTATATTTATAGTGATATTTATATCTGTGTCTATATTATAGTGATATTATATCTGGTGTTATTGTATAATTATAGTTGAATATTTATATTGCGTGTAATATATTTATAGTGATATTATATCTGTTGTATATATTTTTATGTGATAATTACATCGGGTATTATTTATTGATTCTATATTCGTGTTGTATATATTTATAGTGAATTATCTCTGGGTGTAATATATTTTTTATAGTGATATTGTATCTGTTGTGTATTATACTATAGTGATATATATATCTGTGTATTAATATATTATAGTGATATTATATCTGTGAATTATATATTAGTGATTATATATTGTGTATATACATTATAGTGATATTATATCTGTGTTATTATTTATTAGTGATATTTATCGGTGTATATATTAGTTGAATTATATCGGTTTGGTATAATGTATTAGGTGATATTAATCTGTTGTATATATATTATAGTATATTTTATATCCTGGTATATATCTATTTATGTGATTAGTATATCTGTGGGTGTATATTATATTTATAGTGAATAATTCTCTATTGTGTGGATATATTATAGTGATATTATATCTGTGTGTATATATTTTTATAGTGCTATTAGATATGTGTGATATATATAGTGATTATTTTTTTTAGTTGTGTGTATATATTTATAGTGAAATTATTAGTTTCTGTTGTTTGTATATATTATAGTGATATATCATGTGTATATATTTATAGTGATATTATATCTGGGTGATACATTATAGTGAATTAATCTGTGTGTAATATTTTAGTGATTTATATCTGTTATATATATAATTATAGTGAATCTTAATATTGTATATATATTATAGTGATATCCATACCTGTTGTATTATTATATTTATAGTGAATCATAACGTGTTATATATGATAGTGATTATTATATCTGTATTTATATATATATAGATATTATATATAGATAGTGATATATACCTGTGGAAGATATTTTTTTATAGTGATTATTATATCTGTATATATACTATAATATAGTGATATTTCTGTGAGATATATTTATATGTTAGTGATATTATATCTGGTGTATATATTTGATAGTGATTTTATATATCTGGATATAGATTATTTAGTGATAATATATTTGAAATATTATTATAGTGATATCTTATTCTGTATATATATATTATAGTATAGTGATCTCATTCTGTATATATATTATAGGATATTATATCTATATATATATAGTGAATATATCTGCTATATATTTATTATAGTAATATATATATGTGTTATCTATTATTTATAGTGGATTATATATATGTGTATAAATTATAGTGAAGTATATCTGTGGTATATATATTATAGTGATATTATATATGTGTTGAAATATTTATAGTGATAATTATATCTGTGTGGTATATATTATAGTGATCATTATATCTGTGTGATATATTATAGTGATAATATATCTGTGTGTATATATTTATAGTGATATTATATTCTGTGTGTACTAGATTTATAGTGTAATTATAATCTGTGTTATAATATTTAGTGATATTAATCTTGGTGTCTATATTATAGTGATATATATCTCGTGTGTATACATTTTATAGTGATATATATCTGTGTTGTAATAATATTTATTAGTGAATATTATATCTGTGTGGTATATAATTTATTTATTAGTGATATTTATCTGTTGTATTAGATTTTTATTTTTTATAGTGAATTATATCTGTGGATATATTTTATGTGCTATTATACTGTGTGTATAATGATATTTTTTATAGTGATATTAATCTTGTGGATATATTATAGTGATATAATCTGTGTGTATTATATTATAGTGATATTTATTGTGGTGTATTATTTATTAGGTGATATTTATATCTGTGTGTAATATTATTTTATAGTGTGAATTTTATCTGTGTTTTGGGGTTAAATATATATATAGTGATATATATATCTGTGTATATATTTATAGTGTATTATATCTGTGTGTTATATATTATAGTGATATTATATCTGTGTATTATTTAGTGATATTATATATGTGTATATTGTATAGTGATATTACATTGTTGTATCTATTATAGTGATATTTTTATATCTGTGTGTAATATATTTTATAGTGAATATTATATCGGTGTGTAATATATTATATGAATATTATATCTGTGTGTATATACATAGTGATATTATATCTGTGTATTATATATTATTAGTGATATTATATCTGTGTATTAATTATTAGTGATATGATATTCTGTGGATATATATAGTATAGTGATATATATTCTGTGTATATATTAAGTGATATTATATCTGTGTATATACATTATAGTGGATATTATACCTGTGTATATTATATTGTGTGATATTATATCTGTGTATTATATTTTATAGTGTTATAGTGATACTTATATTGGTAATAATTTATAGTGATAGTATATCTGTTGTGTATAAAGATCTATTATAGTTGATGAGATAATTGTGTTGATAAAATTATAAGTGATATTATATCTGTGTGTATATATTATAGTGAATAGTTTAATCTGTTGGTATATATTATAGGATTTTATACGCGGTGTGTATATATTATAGTGAGTGTGAATATTATATCGGTGTGTATTATCTTATAGTGAAATTATATCTGTTGGTGAATATATTATAGGATATATATTGGGTGTAACATTATAGTGATATTATATCTGTTTGTGTAGAATATTATGTAGATTATTATCTGTGTGTATATTATTATAGTGATATTGATACCTGTGTGTAGATAATTATAGTGATATTTATATCTGTTGTATATATTAGTTTGATATTAATCTGTGTATATTAATCTTAGTGGAATGGATATAGTGTATATATTTATAGCTATTATATCTGTGTATATATAGTGATATTATATATCGTATATAATATAGTGATATTATATCTGTTGTATAATATTATAGTGTATGATATATGTTTGTATACTATTTATAGTGAATTGATATCTATGTGTAATATATTTATAGTGAGATGTTTTATATCTGTGGTGTATATATGTATAGTGATATTATATCTGTGTTTATATATTTTTATAGTGATATTATATCTGTGTGTATATATTATAGTGATATTTATATCTGTTTGGTGGTATACATTTTATGTGAAATTAGATCTGTGGTATATATATTTTTATTTATAGTGATATTATATCCTGTGTGTATATATTTAGTGATATATATCTGTGTATTATATATCTTATAGTGTGATATTAATATCTGTGTTTATATTAGTGGATATTATATCTGTAAATTATTTATAGTGAATTTCTATTCTGTGTATATATATTATAGTATTGATATTATATCGGTTTTTTGTTATATATATTATAGTGATATATTAATATTCGGTGTTTGGATATATTATGTGTGATATTATATCGGTGGATATATTATAGTGATATTATATCTGTGTATATTTTATAGTGATATTATATCTGTGTAATATGTGTATATATTTAGTGATAAGTAGACTGTGTATTATGTATATTATAGTGATAATTCTATCGTGTAATATATAATATAGTTTGATCTTATATCTGTGTATTAATTATGTGATATAACTGATAGATATTATCAGTGTATTTAGACCTGTGTATATATATTATTAGGGACTTATTATATTCTGTGTTGTATAAATATATTATAGTGATAATTGATGATATCTGTATATATTTCATGTGATTATTAATATCTGGTATTATATTATAGTGATATTATACCTGTGGTATATATATTATAGTTGATATGATTAATCGTATTATATATCATAGTGATAGTATATCTGTGTAGATATATTAATATGATAATTATAATCTGTGTTATATATCATAGTGATATTTATCTGTATATATATCATAGTGATATTGATATCTGTAAATTATTATAGTGAAATATATTACCTGTTGTATATATATTTATAGTGATTATTATACCTGTGTATAAGATATTTATGTGATATTTATACCTGTGTTATATATATTATAGTATATGATACCTGTGTATAATATTTTTTATAGTGATATTAATCTTGTGTTATAATATAATTATAGTTGCTATTATATCGTTGTGTGTTAGTATTATAGTGGATATCCTATATCTGTATATAATTATAGTGATATTATCTGTGTTATATATATTTTTATAAGTGATATTTTTATACCGTGTATATTATATTTATGAGTGATATTATATCTGTATTTATAATATTATTATGATTATTATACTTCTATAATATCTAGTGATATTTATATCTGTATATATATTATAGTGATATATCTGGTATATTATTATAGTGATATTATATCTGTGATAATATTCTTATAGTTGATATTATATCTGTTTATATATTATATATATATATATATAGTGATATTTCTGTATATATATTATAGTGATATTATATCTGTGTATATATTATAGTGATATATATCTGTATATATATTATAGTGATATATATCTGTATATATATTATAGTGATATCTTATCTGTATATATATATTATAGTGATATCATATCTGTATATATATTATAGTGATATTATATCTATATATATTATAGTGATATATATCTGTATATATATTATAGTAATATATATATGTGTATATATATTATAGTGATATATATCTGTGTATATATATTATAGTGATATTATATCTGTGTTCCCCTTCCTCTCCTTTCAATGAAATGGTCCCGTCCCCACTCCTGTCAATGAATTGGCCCTGTACCTCCTGTCAAAGAAATGTGGCCCCTGTACCTCCTGTCAAAGAAATGTGGCCCCTGTACCTCCTGTCAATGGAATGTGTCCCCTGTCCCTCCTGTCAATGAAATGTGTCCCATCCCTCCTGTCAATGAAATGTGTCCCCTGTCCCTCCTGTCAATGGAATGTGGCCCCTGTCCCTCCTGTCAATGAAATGTGGCCCGTGGCCCCTGTCCCTCCTGTCAATGGAATGTGGCCCCTGTACCTCCTGTCAATGAAATGTGTCCCGTCCTCCTGTCAATGAAATGTGTCCCCTGTCCCTCCTGTCAATGAAATGTGGCCCCTGTCCCTCCTGTCAATGAAATGTGGCCCCTGTCCCCTGTCATAGAATGTGGCCCCTGTCCCTCCTGTCCATGAAATGTGGCCCCTGTACCTCCTGTCAATGAAAAGTTGTCCCGTCCCTCCTGTCAATGGAAGGTGTCCCCTGTCCATGAAATGTGCCCCTGTCCCCTCCTGTCAATGGATGTGGCCCCTGTCCCTCCTGTCAATGAAATGTGGCCCCTGTCCCTCCATGTCAATGGAATGTGGCCCCTGTCCCTCCAGTCAATGTGGAATGTTTGGCCCCTGTCCCTCCAGTCAATGGAAGTCGTGTGGGCCCCTGTCCCTCCGCCCACATACTTACACTATTATCATTTTATTCATTCACTGACCAACCCTTACACTATAGACTAGTGTAATCCTTAATCACATTCATACACTGACCCCACTATTTACACTTTCTTATCACTTATACATCACTGACCAACACTTACACTATTGTATCCTTATTCATATCTGCACCCACACTACAACTATTGTTATCACCCATTCATACTGTCCCAACACTTACACTTATACTTCAGTGTAATCACTCATTCATTCACTGACCACACTACACTATTGTATTATTCATTCACTGACCAACACTTATACTATTACACTGTTGTAATCACTTATTCATACACTGACAACACTTAACTATGAATCACTGGGGCTGCAGCAAAACTATGGTGGGGCGGGGCCCCTACTGAGTTTCATCCATTTGATTTTCTGGGAGGGAACTATTCCTGTCATAAGGAAAAAAAAGAAGTTGTGGCCCCCTTAGCTTGTACTCCCCTGTACACATATTACACCACTGATGACTTATTTATTCTGACCAATACTTACACTATTACATCATTGTAAATACTCATTCATACACGACCTAAATTTTACTCTATTACACCAGTCATCACTTATTCATACACTGAACATTTACGCTATTACACCATGTGTAAATCATTTTACACATCAAACCCACACTACTCTAATACATTAGTGTAATTCCCACTTCACCTACATTTAACCAGGGATTATTCATTCATATAATTGCCACATATGTGTAAGGAGGATGAAATCAGTACATGTTGTGTACCGGTAGTCATTGATAGTACTAAACATTTGAATTATTACTCTAGCATATGAACGCATTGACAACAACTATATGATCCAGAAGATTACAAAGTTGTAAACCATCTGTCTGCAATAATCAGTAATCGTCTATCAAAGCCTGGTGTATATACCGTAATACGGTAAATCCACTAGCCAGATCAGCAATTTTGTAATGATTAAAGGACAAATTTATCGATTCTCAACTGGTTAACCAATACTGAAATCTTTCTCCCCTTCCTTACATCCTGGGTAGGAGAGAGGTTATATAAAAGTGCAAAACTCATATCAGCTATAGGAAACTCATAAAAAATCTTCCCAGGAATTGTTCCACACTAGGAGAGTTTAAAAATCAAATCCAAAGTGCCATAATTTGGAAAAACAGATATCCCTATTGGCTGATGGTCCAACTAACCTGAGTCCTTCACAATGTGTTCTACTTTTTAAAAAAAAAACGTGTTGGAGGGAGAGTGACCTAAGTTCAAAGCAACTAAGCTAGCCACAATTGGATCAACTTGCGTTCAATCATTTGATCTCAGTCAATTTGTTTGATAAAACTACTGGGCTGTTGGAACCGGTGTGTGGTTGGTTATGTAGAGATATCAAGTCAATATGCAGGCTTGTTGGATCGAGAATATCGCTGACCTGATTAAATGCAGAGGAATTTTTCCGACTGGGTTCACATCGATTCTAATTTCATATAGATCACTTTTTATCAAAATCAGGGCAACCGATTTTGCACTGGAGACAATTGAGCACAAGAATTGTCCAGCACCATTGCTACATTAAAGGGCATGTCCACCCTTAAAACAAAATACTCTAGTGACTTGCCCTTTATCTACCTGCAATTGTATCTGCTATTTTTACCAGTTTATTAGTGTATTTGTAAAACAGATATTTAACATACATCAAAATAGAAGCCTAGTGCACACCCAATTCAATTTTACTTACTTGTACTAAGCTTTTATAAGATGAGTTCTATTCCATCTGGCAAAGTTATCTGCCTCCTCCCTCTGCTCAGTGAGCTTTTTTATATATATATATCCTGAACATATCTATTTAGGTAAACAGGAAATAAGTGCAAAATATATCAGTTAGGCGCCAAGTAACTGAAACATTTACCAATTTTTTTCTTTAAGGGTGGACATGCCCTTTAAATAGAATGTCGGACAAAAGCGACGGACAGTCACTTCTAGCAACTTTGTGCAAATATTATATAATAATAATAATAATAATAAAGGCAATATAACAAAATCGGGTGAGCTACTCTAAAAAAAAAGTTTCCTTATCCGGAAAAAAAAAATGGATCAAGTGAAATCAGATAAATAAACCAACATACATGTCTCTGCTATGCAGACGCCGGTATATACCTGTGTATTTGCCTTACCTTACGAACAGTATACACATGCGCTCCAATAAAATCGACAAATACAATTATTTCACTGACAAAAATAAGTGCTTCTTAAAGTGGGTTCTCCCAAATCAGGGTTTTGGGGAACAGAAGCAGCAAGCAATAAGCAGGAAGCAAACCTAAAGTAAAGCGCTGATGAGGTATCAGAGCACATAACTACCGCTCTGGTGGTGCAGCCGGAAGCAGAGCTGATGGGGAAATAGGCAGATCACGGATATCAAACCCCCCTCCCTCCGTACACTGGAATAAGGAACGGGGATATGCAGGTTCACCGGATCCTTGCCCTGTTCTGAATTATGTTTAACATAATCCCACTGCTGCCCCCTCTGTCAGGAATCTCCAGATTTTTTTCTAAGTGCCTTATAATATTTTATTTGTTTCACCTGAGCAGAAGGCCCCCCCTCTCAGGTAAAACATTAGTCTGCACCCAGGCAAGAAAATTCTTTGGAAATGTGAACTTATGACGTGTTACCAGATTGAGGGATAGCACAAAACATACAATAGGAGAGGCCCCCATACAGCAGAGGAGTCTGGGTCTCTGGCTGCTGTTAGACTGCCCAGGTTAGTTTTTTCCTAAGCTGCACATCTCCCCCCCCCCCCACACACACACACACACACCACATACACTTCCAGTTCCTCAAACTTGGAGGTGCCCAGGAAGGGAAAGTGTATTAGCCCAGATCTATACCTCCTCTAGGATATTGAAATCTCAGTGTCCTACTGTATATAGTTGGCAATTACCTAAAGGGATGGAAGTGTAGGGCAACTCTGTATTGTTATACGCTACATAACAGACCTTGTACAAAAGGAGAAGCCCCCCCCTTTTGTGGTAATAAGGGAAAAAACAAAAACACTTAATATTAAAGGCATTAGCCAAAAGTTTGGCCAGCTGCTGGGTCCGGGGTAGAGGGCAGTTGTGTTCTGCTCTCGTTTACATTCACCAAAGAGAATTCTGCGAGTTGGACTGGCCGTCGGTTCCCCGCACGTTCACTTGTCCGTTGCGGTGCTAAATTGGGGGATATCCAGCGCGGGCCCCTTGGAACTGAGCTCTAGGGCTGCTCAAAGGCATTCAGCTGGTAAGCCTGGTGACAGCTGCGAATCTGCCTTTTTCTGACCGGTCACCTGATCTATGAAATCCTGCGCGGAAGATGTGATGCAGGAGATTCGTGGTTACCATCGTCCGCCGTAAAGCTGAAGTTTGTGCTGAGAATGGTTATAATTAGACCAAAGTGAGACTGTCAGGTGGTCACCGGAAGGGGTGACCAATCTGGCGAAAGCTACTAATTGGCAGCGTGGCGTACATATGCTTGTCTAACAAGGGAAAGTGGTTGGCCAGAAAGAGCCGTACTGTCCTGAACAAAGTTAAGGCTTGCATGTTCAGATTGCATCATTTTGGCTAGTCCCTTCTAAGGGCCTGTTGCAGAAGCTTGTGTGTAGTATATTCCTGAAGCATACTAGCCTTGTCTGAAGTGGACTGACGAGGTGGACCCTAGCCCTTATGGCTGGCTGGTCTCACCTACCTCTGAAGAATTGATGATATAATAGATGTAACTCGGTGTCCCCAACGCTAAAAGAGAATTTCGTTTGCCGTTGGCCTTATGAGTGTAGTGATCTAACAGCGTCTGCAGAAACCTCATCTGGAATGACATTTTTATCTTGGTTGGCTTTGATGTCCACAGTCGACTCTGGTATCCATAAGCACAGCTGGTCTGCTTTCGTCCAGATGCTGGTGACGACCGTTTGGGTGAACAGATGGCTGAGAGGCAATGGAGCTCCATTCAGGGTATATTCACGGGCACTGCTGCTACTAGTGGCGCCGTGTAGTACCTCTTCTTCTTGGAGACTGCATAGTTCATCATAACTAATGCTGCTGTTGGGAGGCTACTGACCCCATCTTGCAGTGGGTCACCATGATCAAATCAGAGTTTCTCCCCGAATCCAGCAAGACATTCTTATCCACCAGCTCAAACGTGTATTTAGCAATCTTGCCGCATCAAAGGAATTGGACGCTGTCAGCGTCGGTCTGGTTCTGCTCTAGAACCTGTTTAATGCCCTTTTTACTACTGACATTTTTTAAGCAGCATTTTCGGGGAAGATATTCTTCTGGTACACTTCCTGTAAAGCAACGTGGTAAGAGAGGACTGGGGCATTTCCACAGAGTACTCGGCTACCATGTACATCCTTCACTTGGTGCTGGCGGCCGTTAGCGTGGTAGGAAGTCAACCTTCTTTCTTCTGTTCCGACTTCTCTAAAGAATTTCCTTTTCATCATCCCTGAAAAACTTATTGTCGCTTTTCTGGGGCTTCTTTGTGGATCCGTCTTTGGAAGATTAACTGAGGTCATCCTCTGGAGATACCAGACCTGTTTTGCTTGCCACATTCCCTGGTTTCCTTCCCTGTTTTCATGACACATACGTTTGTGTTTCAAGACTCGGTCTGTCCTGGAGAAATACTGCAAAACACAAGATAACAGTCAGATCCACCCATAATGGGCTGCGAGGAAAGATGCAAAATACAAAAGTTTCACACAACCAGTCTATGTTATTTAACTGCAGTTACCTAGTTAAAACGCTGCATATGATTGGCTTCTGCAGAGGACTGGGCAAACCTTTACGCTTACTTTACTTATTACAAACAATCAATCGACATTCACTATTTCTTAGTCATTAGAGAGGTTTCTCCACACTATTAAGACTATATTTATAATATATACGGTATATTTTCTGTTACATATCACTGACCCTTATACCCTAACAGGAGTTAGGTGCTCATTACTATAAGATATAATTTACCCAGTATTCCAAGCAGGAAGTATAGCTTTACAATTACATATAACATGATCGCAAAAAATAATATTTAAAGAATAATCAAAAAACTGATATACTGTTAACCGGCTTATACAAACAGCAGAACAGTTGGTTCAAATGTAGGTAATAGGAAAAGTCTTCACAGGTGGTGTCAGTCAGCGCTCTCTACTGCAGACAGTATCGCCACTGATATGGTTTCTCTCCCGCTATGTGTTTCTTTGTGCCTTTCCATGTGATATTTTTTGAATGAAACGCATTCCACATCATCCCAGTTAAATGGTTCCTCCCCGTCAGACCAAAACAATTAAACGTCATAAACTATATAAAAATTCCTGCTTGCTATTATTGCAACAGAACAGGAAAGGAAAATCAAAAACACGCCATTTGCTTATTTTAACAGACCCACAATTCTAACAAGGGGTGCGGAGGGACTCCATGGTGGATTTTTTCGTGTCTCTGGAGCAGATATTTCTGAATGAAACGCATCTCACACTGACTGCACTGAAAGGGTTTCTCACCTGGACAAGACAACAGAGTTATCATTTAAAGGCCAACATCTTGTCCAGCTCTGCCGCCCACCTAAGTCTGTCTATCCAATCCAATATCCAATGGAAAGAAGTGCAATTGCAGAGCATGGGGCCATAGACAGATAAACTAGATTTCATCTGTGGACACCACGTACAGATTGACAATACCGGGTATCGCCTGTAATATTGCTACGTCTATGGCCACCTCTAGGCTTAGAAATCCAGAATGCCATCATTACTGTATTTCTCCCAATCGTTTCTGCAACAACAAACTTATCCTACCCCATGAACAGGAAATGAGGGGATCTGGCCCCTATTCCACAGGAAGTTAATCAATTATTATAAGCATTTAGTTTTTAGTCCTTTAAGGAACTAAAACAAAATAAATCTGATTAATTCCTAGCTAGAAGATAGCGGCATTCCCTGCAGAATTATAACATATTCTCCACAATGCTGCTGATTTCAGAGTGAAAGATATCAGTTAGTTAGCTTTATAGAATTCATTCCAGGTCATTTACATTTTAGGTTTTGGGCTTCTTACCATTATTCCACCATTTATTCTCTTACCTTCTCCCTCTGTGACTTAATGTATCTAAATCAGGGCAGTCTATCATGTGGCCCTCAGATGTATGAAAACTACAACTCCCAGCATTCCCTTGATTGGGAAATTAAATCAATGAGTGCTGGGGTTGTAGTTTTCAGCCATCTGGAGGGACACGGTTGGAAAAACCTGATCTAAATGAAATGAATTGGGATTTAAAGCAAAATAGCCTCTGTTATTGCCCCAGAAACCCGCACTCACGGTGTGTATGAAGCGTGTCTCTGTAGGTGGTAATTGGTACGAAATGCGGCGTTGCAATGCTCGCACACATGGCACTAGGAATTTTCAGACCGAGGGAGCCATCCTCGTTGATGGTCAGTATCTAAAAGTAGATACATTGGAATGACTGGCAGCTCACATCTAAATACATTTAAAGGAGAACTGCAGGCTATTGTCAACTCTATTGTGAACTTGCTGATCAGGAAGTGTTTATTTAATCTGATCCTGAATTTTGGCCATATCGACGGGGTGCAGCATGACCAATCATCCTGAGCTATTCTTGTAAAATTATCTCAGTACCAGGTCCATAGGTAACGGACCCAACCTGCATTTATAAATATATTTCAGTGCTGACAATAAGGGGGATGCCCCTCGCCTCTAGGACTCTATGAATGGAGGATTAGCAGAGCAACTCAGGAAGTGAACAACTCCTCAAAAATCTGTCCCAACCACTCATATTTCCCCTTACATAATAACGGGGATTATTCATCTAGGGGACAAATATTAACATAAATCCAGTAATAAATAAGTAATTCACAAATAAGATTAGACATATGATATAGAAAAACTACTAATGTCTCTATTTCCTCCTGGATGGCGCACCGCCGCCTTAAACTAATCTATCCAAAACGGAATAATAAATATTTCCCCCCTAGACTGGGACTAGTCCACCCTTCTCCATCTCTATTGACATATGGCATTAACCCAGTGGAATCTGCACGCTGCCTTGGAGTGATCTTTGACTTCCACCATCACATTAACAATGTCGCTAGGACCTGTCGTTTTCTCCTATATTGCCAAGATCCGCCCTTTCTCTCTCTCCACTACTAAAATGCTCATCCATGCCCTTATAACCTCCCGTTTGGCTACTGTAACATTCTAACTGCTTGGACTCCCGGCCTCTATCTCTTCCTCTCCAGTTATATTAAAATGCCATCCATGCCCTTATACCTCCCGTCTTGGCTACTGTAACATTCTACTGCTTGGACTCCCGCCTCTCATCTCTCTCCTTCTCCAGTCTATATTAAAATGCCCATCCATGCCCTTATATCTCCCGTCTTGGCTACCGTAACATTCTACTGCTTGGACTCCCGGCCTCTCATCTCTCTCCTCTCAATCTATTTTTTTAACCTTTAAATCCTTTACAGTTGCCAAATCTTTTAATAAGAAACATTTTCAAATGCGTACTTTCTCTTGCAGTCCATGTGGTAATGGAGTCATTAATTTTAAGATATTGCTTCTGCACACTAGAAAGTTATCAGCAATACATTTATTCTGCAAACTGATGGTCATTTTGTTACATTTATTATATCCATGAAATGACTGATCTCACATAACAAATGTAAACACATATCATACGACGCTTGATCTGTACAGATTACTAAGGCCGAATAGAGAAGGTGGCTGGGATATGTTCAGATAGCCAGAGATGAGTGGAACTTGGATACAGAACATTAAGGAAACGTCAGCAATGGAGCTACACCGGAGATTATCACAAGCCAGCAGCAGCTAACAACGGTGGTTTCTCTGATGATTTGTCACCATTCACATGGCCAGCTAATCAGATATCAGCATTTCTTTAAAAACCCCCTGCACACACACACATTTATATATACACACACACAATACGTAGACATGTCCTGACAACTAGGTGTGACTGTACCTTGGCAGGGAACGCTGCTTTCTTTTCTTCTTCTCTTCGTAAATCCACAGGCAGCTGTGTGTTTCCCGATACCTGTGAATCTGCTTCCTAAGAACTTCATTTCCTGCTTCACTTGAACCTGTTCATAGATAGAAGCCATAGTAGAGGGACCCCCGGGACAATCTACTGATAGTATATCTATTGGGGGGACTGTCATCAGAGAATAAAGGGTTTAAGTCGCCTGTGTGTATCAACCTCTACGCAGAAATATATCAGGTTAAAGGGCATGTCCATTCAATCACCAGGGCCCTATGGTGACAGATCACTAAAGAGCAAGTTAGTAAATATGAAAAGAAAAATGGGTAATTAGTATTACAATTATATACATTATGTTTGGCATACGCAGACCAGTATTGTAAAGGTTAATATCATATACTGTAATAACAAAGTATTACATAATTCATTGATAATAAAGGGACATTTGTAACCAGAGATTAAAGGAGAACCCAATTTTTACAAATCCAGAATCTGAAAAATATCCTCTAAAAACACCAATAAACTGTAAAGGGGCAAACATTTGCTTTAATCCCAATGACCTTAACCTGCCCATTCAGCATTTTGTCTGTGTATAAATAACTGCAACAAATACTGACTTCCTGTTTGCAGGACCCTAGAGAGACCGTATGGTCTTGCCATGACCCAGCGCCTGGGTTGATTCAGTTGCTCAGTAGAGATCTGAGCATGTTTGACCCATCCGACAGCCAATCAGTAGAAATTACTGTTAGGAACTTTCCAAGGTAGTGGTGCATTCTGGGAAGAAGAGGAGTTGTTACAGAACTAGCAATGGCAGGGCATAGCAAAGGGATAAAATCAGCTGTTTTTTTTCATAGAGAATATGCAGAATAACAAATATATGTATTAATGAGAATTTTAAAAATAATATTTTCCACTGAATTTTTTCCCTTTAAATTTAACCCCCTGAAGAACTGTATGAAATATCGTATGTACATGTGCTGGCCACACCCCTGATCTCAGTCCATGGTCCCTTGCCTAATCTGTCCTGTAAAAGGATTGGCTAGAGGCTATAGTGGGTGTGACCAACTGTAACAAGTTCCTGCAGCATCTTAGGACTGAGCTGTGTAAAGAAACATAATGGTCATGGACCACACTGTGTGATACTGGAACACTGGGAAATAAGACACACACCACAGCTATGCTAAAAGGTAAACTTCCAAACAACCATATCAAAATGAGGTGAGACACATGATGATGATTTAATATTATTTGCTCTGATTCTTTGTCGTTCTGAGGTTTTTTATGTTTTATTCCACCTAGAAATTGATCACCTCCGCCCTCCACTCAATGAGCTTTTTATAAGGTTGACCCACGTGCAAAGGAGACAGCAGGGGAAACAGCGAGCCCAAATGTATTTTATACATCAAGGCCAGTATAAAATTGAGGGCTCTGGCAGGGTGGAGAGGAGGGGCTAGAAAATTTACTAAGCATGTGCAATTCTTTATCTGGGTTGTGACCCATTGTTAAAGCTAGAAACCTAGAAAATTAAGCACGATGAGACAGCCACCTGTTAGAAATTACAAAATTCATGATTTATATTTAGCTTTGGGTTCCCTTAAGAAAGAAAATAGGTGATCCTTAATTGTGTCCTATTTATGCATTTTAGTCCACACGTGTAAGCTCTAGCTATATGAACAATTGGCCAAGCAAGCAGGTACTGACCGTAAAATGCAGCCCCTGTGGAAGTAATCTTTCTTGGGAATCTATTGCCTCTTCGTCATTTTTCAACCGTTTCCTCTTGCATCATGAGCTCATCCTGTGACATCATCTCATCCCGTGCCTGTATTATTTCTGACCTGAACCTATGCCCTGAGAAGGGCTTTCCCCATCGGCCGCCTCTCTCAGAGGAAGTACTGTGCATGGCTGATCAGCTGTACCTAGGCCAACCAACTCTGGAAGATGCATGTCGCTTACTGGGCTGCATTTAAGGAAGATGCCACCGAGTTTATTGTCAATGTTCATACTTCAGCGAAACTAAACAAGAAAAACAAACGCTGTAAGATAGTAAAGAGAGAGGAGGTCGCTGTTCTAACACAAACACAACATGAGGAATTAATGCAAACGAGTCATTTATTTCACAGCAGGAAATTGAGCAAATATTATGAACATAGTAATGTATAGTGATATCCCATGGTGCCAACCAGAACTTTATTTTTGCCTTTTCCTTGTTGCTTTCATAAACATGACATCTTTGGTTCTGCTCTGGTGTTCACGTTTGGTTTAATGGCCATGCCGGATGTTTTAGGGCACTGTGGTCTCACACAGTTTGTTGAATGAAAGCCTGCAGTATTTCCTTTAAAATGAGCTGACAATCACATCTCTGGCTGGAGGCCTGTGACAAATGACATGGGGGTGAATGTTCAAACTTCCTGCTTCCAGTAGGTTGAGTGACATCACAGAAACATGGATGAAACAGGAAGTGTTCAAGCAGGAAGTAATATTGCTGAACCTTTTATTTTGAAGGTGTGATGAAGGCTTTTTATATCATTCTTAATAGTTTGGAGAATTCAAAGACCACAGTTACCTCTTTAATGACAATTAGAAGACATGACCAAAGTATGTATGTGTCTCCCGTCATTACTGCGCATATGCTCATGTGCTTTGGATGTTACAAGGCTCAGTAAAAGCTCCTACAATGGGCAAACAGGTGAGAACCAAGGTACAAACACTTGAAAGACTCCATCTGTCATTTTCTAAAGATCCCTCTACACAAAGTCCGAGTATTCACCTAATGTAAAGCACAGCAAAGAACGCTTTGGACTGCAGATTTCCTCAGCTGAGGTCGACACCCTATACTTTAAGTACAAAGAGATGACCGCAGCCAAAGGAATTTTTTTTGGACAGTTCCAAACAATCATGAGGCCTCGAGAAGCGCTCGGAAATGTGCAACACACACTAGTAATAAAGGGGAATACGGTATCAATGGTATTTGTCCTTTATCATTAGTGTTTGTACCCACCTTTAGTAGCTTTACTCTGAGCAGCGTGTGTTGCTTTCAATACTGCTAAGTATTTCCCTCCCACAGTTAACCAACTCCTCCTTCCAACAATTCACAAATACCAACTGTCAAAACATTGGTTCAGTGATAGCTGTAAATTATACTTTTCGCTAATGGGTAATTTTTAAAAGTTTTTATTACAGATACCCCTTTAATTTACATTGTTATCCATTCCTCCATCACTCACCAGTTGCATTCAGGAACATTTGGTGCTTCACTCAGCGGGAGAAATTCTAAAGTGGCTGTATGATGCACTAGTGTAAAAATAACCATATGGGACCGCTAGATGAATGGTCATGGTAAAAATATAACAATGACTTCCCAATAGGAAATGGATTGAGAGTATTAGTTCTTTGTACACACATGGGCAATTCACAATCATTTTTAAGCAGAATAAGAATCAATTTAGGTATAGTACAGTCAGTATACCGTCATGTTGGTACTTAGCAGTATAGATTGAGGACTCTGTTTAACCTATGGACAATATAATTTTTGAGGTGAATAAAGACATTTGTCCATCCAGCCAACCGATCTAGCAATATCCTCATTTCCTGCCTAAGGTTTGATCCAGAGGAAAGCAAAAAAACACAAAAAAAAAACCCACCAAATTTATGAAGGAGAAAAAAAATCCTATCCTGACTCCAAAAGGCAATCGGAAAATTTCCCAGGATCAACTCTACTTATGTATCAATACAGTAACTGTACATTCCTTGTTTGTAGAAACTCATCCAGCTTTTATTAAACTGACCCATGAACCTGCATAACAACGTCCATGGAAGACAGTTCCATAGCTTTACCGTTCTCACAGGGACAACCCTTTCCCAACTCTACTTTATGTATCAATACCAGTAACCTGTAACATTCCTTGTTTGTAGAAAATCATCCAGCTTTTTATTAAACTGACCAATGAACCTGCCATAACAACGTCCACTGGAACACGTTCCATAGCTTACCGTTCTCACAGTGACAAACCCTTTCCACCAATCTACTTTATGTATCAATACCAGTAAACTGTAACATTCTTGTTTGTAGAAACTCATCCAGCTTTTTATTAAACTGACCAATGAACCTGCCATAACAACGTCACTGGAAGACAGTCCATAGCTTTACCGTTCTCACAGTGAAAACCCTTTCCAACTCTACTTATGTATCATACCAGTAACTTGTAACATTCCTTGTTTGTAGAAACCATCCAGCTTTTATTAAACTGACCAAGAACCTGCCATAACAACGTCCACTGGAAGACAGTTCCATAGCTTTACCTTCTCACAGTGACAAACCCTTTCCCAACTCTACTTTATGTACAATACCAGTAACTTGTAACATTCCTTGTTGTAGAAACTCATCCAGCTTTTATTAAACTATCCAAGAACTGCCATAACAACGTCCACTGGAAGACAGTTCCATGCTTTACCGTTCTCACAGTGACAAACCTTCCAACTCTACTTATTATGTCAATACCAGTAACTTGTAACATTCCTTGTTTGTAGAAAACTCCATCCAGCTTTTATATAACTATCCAATGAACCTGCCATAACAACGTCCACTGGAAGACAGTTCCATAGCTTTACCGTTTCTCACGTGACAAACCCTTTCCAACTCTACTTTATGTATCAATACCAGAACTGTACATTCCTTGTTTGTAAAACTCACCAGCTTTTTATTAAACTGACCAATGAAACCTGCCATAACAACGTCCACTGGAAGACAGTTCCATAGCTTTACCGTTCTCACAGTGACAACCCTTTCCCAACTCTACTTTATGTATCAATACCAGTAACTTGTACATTCCTTGTTTGGAGAAACATCATCCAGCTTTTTATAAAACTGATCCAATGAACCTGCATAACAACGTCCATGGAAGACAGTTCCATAGCTTTACCGTTCTCACAGTGAAAAACCCTTTACAACTGAATCACTAAACCTTTTTTCTATCAAGTCTTCAGGGATGTCCGTGTTTCTAGACAGTTTATTGTGAACAATGCTCCAGATAGTTTATTGTATGGCCCGTTAATTAATGTTAACAACAGTAATCATTATCCCAGCAAGCACCTTTCTCTAGCGTACATAATGTAACTTTTCCAGTCTCTCTTATTATTCAACTCCATCACCTTATAATTGTTTGCACTTCTCTGAACCTTTCCATTTCAAAGATTCCGTTTTTTACACAGGATTCCAAAGTTGCAAGGCATATTCCAAAATGAGGCCTTACAAATGCTTTGTAAAGAGGGAGGAATTACATTTCCTCCTTTGAATCCATACCTCTCCTTTATACAAGACACAATACCATGCTGGCTCTGGCTGTTGCCACCTGGCACTGCTTGCTACCTTTAAGTTTCTTATCCACCAAAACTCCAAGAACCCTTTCCAACAGGGATTCACTAAACAGAGCCAATTATAGTATAGAAGCACAAGGATTTTAAGTCCAAAATGCATACCTTACATTTATCAACATTGAATCTCATCTGACACTTAGCAGCCCAATGTGACAATCTATCTATATACCCCTGCAACGATTGAAACATCCTCTGAAGTTTTTAATGGTCGACAAAGTTTTGTGTTGTCGCAAACAGAGAAACCTTGCTGACAATACCCACTTCCAAATCATAAATAATTAGATAAATAGAAGCGGCCCAACACAGAATCCTGTGGCCCCACTTAGCACTTAGTTTAGAGTTCTACTCACTTCCTCATAAAATCCAAGCAAGTTAGTTTGACAAGATCTATTCCTCCTAAATCCATGCTGGTTACTACTATAATGTCAGTCCTTGAAACATACTCTAGAACAGTTCCTTATTAAACTTTCCAGGATATTCCCACCATGAGTTAAACTTAACAGGCTGTAATTACCCCGCTGTGAATATTGGAATAACATCAGCCTTTTTCCAATCCAGAGGCACACCTCCGGACATGAGGGAATCTGCAAAAATAAGAAACAATGGCCAAGATAAAACTGAACTTAGCTTCCTAAGTACCCGAGGATGTATTTTATCCGGTCCAGGAGATTTATTAATATTAACCTTATTTAGATAACATATCCTCGGTTAACCAAAGTGCACTTGAATCTTTTATACCATTATTGCTATATACTCTATGATATCTGTACTGGATATTCTATATTGTATACAGAGGAAAAAAAATATTCAAGACATGCTTTATCGCCATCCTCCGTAACTAACTTATCCCATTAATTAATGGTGCCACATTCTCAGTCCTCATCTTCTTACTATTAATATACTTAAAAATTTTTTTAGACTTAGTGATGCTTTGTTCAGCTATCCTAAATTCATTATAAATTTTAGCTAGTTTGATTGCTTTCTTACACTCCTTGTTACAGTTTTTATAATCCCTAAGGCTCTTTCCGTTCCCTGACTTAAAGGTTTAAATGCCTTTTTCTTCCTTTCCATTTGCCCTCTTACATCAGAATTCAGCCACATGGCGCAATTTATTTTTTACATTTATTTCCAAGGGTTATAAATTTAGATGTGAATGCTTAAAATCCCCTTAACGCAGTCCACTTCTGTTTCAGTACCTTTACCTGATAATACACATTATCCAGGTGACCTTCTGAAGAGCTACTTTTAACCTGGGAAAATTGCTTCCCGAAATTAAAAGCCTTTGTTAACCCAGCGCACTTTTCCTTTCAATAGCATAGTCCAAACGACACTATTTCATGGTCACTATTCCCTAGCCTCCGTTACCTTTAGATCTATAATGCGCTACACAAGTTAGATTACCAGATCCAACAGATCTCCTTTTTTAGTAGGAACCTCAACCACCTGTGAGAAAAAATTATCCTGCAACAAATTCAGGAAATCATCGCCTTTTTCTGTTGATGGCGTTTTCACTACACTATTAATGTCAGGGTAATTAAAGTCCCAAATGAGCACACTCCACAAACCTGCAGCCCTTGCCAACTGCATAGAAGCGGACTCACTTCCTCTTGCTAGCATTTGGCGCTTATAGCAGACACCAACAATGACATTAACCCCGTTTCCGGTTGCCTAATTCCACCCATATTGCCTCCACTTTAACCCATATCGCCAGTTCTCTTTCTTTTAAACTTGTCTTCAATTCTTTTTTAACATAAACACATACTCCTCCCCCTTTCTTTTTCTCTGTCCTGTCTAAACAAGGATATCCTTCTAAATTTACAGCCCAGTCGTGAGAACTGTTCAACCATGTTTCTGCTATACCTATTAATCATCTTTTCATTCAAACGCCGTAATTTCCATTCACCCATTTTGTCAGCCAGGCTTCTCGATTTGCAAACATACATTTTAGATTATGATCCTGTCATTTATTCATACACTTAATACAACATGCCTCCCTATCCCCTATGCTAGCCCACCCCCTTTCCACCCACACTGGCTATCTACCACCCTGCTTTCCACCTGGGCTATTATCCCAGTGAGACTGATAATACCCTCCCCCCCAACCTAGTTAAAATTCCTCCAACCCTCTAGTCATCTTCTTCCCTAAAACAGCCTGCACACGCCATCAGTGAGGTGACCCCATCCTACTAAAGAGCTGTAGCCGACAGCAAAGTCTGCCACCATCTCTATAAACCAAAACCGTCTTCTACATGTATACTGTGGCCCCTGTTGGTATGTTACTGCCCCTAAATGTATACTATGGCCCTTGTTAGAGAATTGCAGTCCCTGGTGGCAATGTATATTGGCCCCTGTCATTCTACTAGACTCCTGTAGGTGTGTCTAGAAATGTACTATGGCCCTGTCACTGTAATGTGGCCCCTGCCTCCTGGCACTGTACTGTATTTATAAACAGCTGATCACATCTATCTTAGTGAAGGTGTGCAAGACCAATTGTTTTAAAAAGAGCTGATCTATAGTTACGCTGCTACTGGGATGCACAAAGGATAGGTTGTAATAGAAAGTCCTGTAGCTGTACAATCACTAGGGGCCACAAACAATGGGCAGAAGGGCCGGATTCTGTGCTTTAGATATTAACTGTTGGCCCATTGGGAAGTTACAGCCGCTAGATGTATACGGTGGGCCTGTTGGTAAGTTATAGCCACTAGATGTATACTGTGGCCCCTGTGGTTAAGTTACGCCACTAGATGTATACTGTAGCCCTGTTGGTATGTTTACTACCCCTAAATGTATATGGTGGCCAGTTAGAGACTTGCAGACCCGGTGGCAATGTATATTGCCTCTGTCTTTCTACTAGACTCCTGTAGGTGTGTCACAGCCTCTAGAAATTTACTGTCCCTAATGTCCACTGTATTGTGGTCCTTGTCACGTAATAATGGCCCCCTGTCCATCCTGTCACTATATGTGGCCCCTGTCCCTCCTGTCACTCTAATGTGACCCCTCCCTCCTATTGGACCCCTGTAATGTGTTCCCTGTATTGTGGCCCTATCCATCTGTCTATGTATTGTAGCCCCTGTACCTCTCCTGACACTATGTGGGCCCCTGTCCCTACCTGTCACTGTAATATGGCCCCTCCTCCTGACTGAACTAATGTGCCCCTGTCCCTCCTGTCACTGTTAATATGGCCCCTGTCCCTACCTGTCACTGTAATATGGCCCCTGTCCCTCACTGTCACTGTTAATGTATGGCCCCTGGTCCCGCTCCTGTCACTGAATGTGGCCCTCTGTCCCTCCTGTCAATGAAATATGGCCCCTGTACCTCCTATCAATGGGATGTGGCCCACCCTGTGTAAGGCCCCTTCCTCCATGTACTGAAATGTGGCCCCTTCCTACCTGCCATGAGAATGTGGCCCCTGTACCTCCTGTCAATGAAAAGTGTCCCGTCCCTCTGTTCAATGGAATGTGTCCCCTGTACCTCTCATGAAATGTGTCCCCGGTCTCTTGTCATGTATAAAGGAATGTGGCCCCTGTCCCTGTCAATAAATGTGGCCCCGTACCTGCCTGTCAATGAAATGTGCCCCGTCCCTCCATGTCAATGGATGTGGCCCTGTCCCTCCAGTCAATGTAAATGTTTTGGCACTGCTCCCTCCAGTACAATGGAAGGTCCTGTGCCCCTGTCACCTACTGTAAAGGGATGTGGCACCTGACCTGTCCGTTGTAGTTTATCTCGGTCGGGCCCAACAGGGGTTTCCTCTACGCCGACCTAGGGACTTCCTGGCGGACCGAGAACGGGTAGTATTTTGGGTCCGGTCACACTAACACATTCCCTACGTCGTACGGTTTGGACTGCGGCGGCTTCTTCCGCCCCCACGGAACCGGAACCGAGAATGGGCGGGCTGCGATAGCATTTGTGGGGGAGAGGAGATGATGGGAATTTAATGGCTGCCCAGTGAGGGGGATTTATCATTATAATATATCTAGGATACAACAGATAGAATATCAAATCATATATACACAACAGATATAATATCACTAGGTGGAAAATATATAAACAGATATCATAATCATATAATATATACACACCGATATAATATCACTACATATATCACAGAATATAATATCAACGATAAATAGATACCACACAGATATAAATTCACAAATATATACACACAGAGATAATATCACTGTATAATATTACACACGATATCACATTTCATTGACAGGAGGGACGGGACACATTTCATTGACAGGAGGTACAGGGGCCACATTCCATTGACAGGAGGGACAGGGGCCACATTCCATTGAAAGGGACGGGCCATATTCCATTGACAAGAGGGACAGGGGCCACATTTCACTGAGAGGTACAGGGGCCACATCCCATTGATAGGAGGTACAGGGGCCATATTTCATTGACAGGAGGGACAGGGGCCACATTAGTGACAGGAGGGACAGGGGCCACATTACAGTGACAGGAGGGACAGGGGCCATATTACAGTGACAGGAGGGCGTCAATGGAATGTGGCCCCTGTCCCTCCTGTCAATGGAATGTGGCCCCTGTACCTGTCCGTGTATTTATCTCGGTCGGGCCCAACAGGGGTTCTCTCCCCGCCGACCTCGGGACTTTCCTGGCGGACCGAGCCCTGTGTATTTTGGGTCCGTTTCACACTCACCACAGTTCCGCCGGTTCGTCCGGTGACTGCGGCGGCTTCTTCCTCCCCCCCGGAACCGGAACCGAGTGGGCGGCGCGCACATTGTGGGGGAGAGAGGATGATGGGATATTTAATGGCTGCCATTGGATTGGGGATTATATCATTATACTATATATATTCACACAGATATAATATCACTATAATATATACACACAGATATAATATCACTATAATATATACACAGATATAATTCTACTATAAATATAACACAGATATAATATCACTATATATATACACAAGATAAATATCACTATAATATATACACCAATATATATATCACTATAATATATAACACAGATTATAATATCACTATAATATACACGATATATCCATAATAACACAGATATAATATCCACTATAATATATAATAATACACAAAGATATAATATCACTATAATATATCACACCAGATATAATATCACATAATATCATATACCACGATATCTATCACTATAATATATACACAGATATAATATCCACTAAATATATACACCAATCTATATCACTATAATTATACACAGATATATATCACTATAATATAATACACATATATAATACACTATAATATAACACAGTATAATCAACTATAATATATAACACAGATATAATATCACTATAATATATAACACAGATATAATATCACTATAATATATACACACAGATATAATATCACTATAATATATACACAGATATAATATCACTATAATATATACACACAGATATATATCACTATAATATATACACACAGATATAATATCACTATAATATATACACACAGATTATATCACTATAATATTATCACAGATATATATCACTATAATATATATACACAGATATAATATCACTATAATATATACACACAGATATAATATCACTATAATATATACACAGATATAATATCACTATAATATATATACGACGAGTATAATATCACTATATAAGATACACAGATATATATCACTATATATATACACAGATATAATATCACTATAAATTATACACACATATAAATCACTTAATATATAACACAGATAAATTCACTATAATATATACACAGATATAATATCACTATAATATATACCACAGATATACATATCACTATCAGTATACACAAGATATAATACACTATAATTTACACAGTATAATCCACTATAATTAACACAGAATAATACACTATCAATCACACAGATATAATATCACTACATACATATACACACAGATATAATATCACTATAATATATACACAGATATAATATCACTATAATATATACACACAGATATAATATCACTATAATATATACACAAGATATAATATCACTATAATATACACACAGTTATAATATCACTATATATAATACACAGATATAATATCACTATAATATATACACAGATATAATATCACTATAATATATACACAGGTATAATATCACTATAAATATATACACATATAATTCACTATAATATATACACAGATATAATATCACTATAATATATACACAGGTATAATATCACTATAATATATACACAGATATAATATCACTATATATATACACATATACTAATATCCTATAATATACACAATATAATATCACTATAATTATACAACAGATATAATATCACTATACTATATCACAGATATAATCACGATATAATATCATAACACAGATATAATATCACTATAATATATACACACAATATAATATCACTATAATATATACACAGATATCACTATCACTATAATAATACACAGATATATATCACTATAATATATACACGATAAATATCACTATAATATATACACAGATATAATATCACTATAATATAACACAGTATAATTCACTATAATATTACACAGTATAATATCACTATAATATATACACAGATATATATCACTATAATATCCAGATATAATATCACTATAATATATACACAGATTAATATCACTATAATATATCACAGATACAATATCACTAATAAATATATACAACGATATAATATCACTATAATATATACACGATATAATATCACTATAATATATACACAGATATAATATCACTATAATATACACAGATAATATCACTATAATATATACACATATATATATCACTATAATATATACACAGTATAATATCACTATACTATTACACAGATAATATCACTATAATATATACACAGATATAATATCACTATAATATATACACAGATATAATATCACTATAATATATATACACATATATAATATCACTATAATATATACACAGATATAATATCACTATAATATATAGTACACGATATAATATCACTATAATATATACACAGATATAATATCACTATAATATATACACATATAATATCACTATAATATAGACTAACACATATAATATCACTAATATATATACACAGATATAATATCACTATAATATATACACAGTATAATATCACTATAAGATATCACGGATAATAATCACTAATATATACACGGTATAAATCACTAAATATTACCAGTATAATACACATAATATATACACAGATAAATATCACTATATATATACCAATATATATCCTATAATATACAGATATAATATCACTATAATATATACACAGGTAAAATCACTATAATTATACACAATATAATATCATATAATATTATACACAGGTTATATCCTATAATATATACACAGATATAATATCACTATAATATATAACACGATATAATATCACTAAAATATATACACAGATATAATATCACTATAATATATACACAGATATATATATCACTATAATATTATACACAGGTAATAATATCACTATAATATATACACAGAATAATATCACTATAATATATACACAGGTAAATATCACTATAATATATACACAGGTATAATATCACTATAATATATACACAGGTATAATATCACTATAATATATACATCAGATATATAATCACTATAATATATACACAGGTATAATATCACTATAATATTACACAGATAATATCACTATAATATATACACAGATATAATATCACTATAATATATACACAGATATAATATCACTATAATATATATACACAGATATAATATCACTATAAAATCACACAGATATTATATCACTATAATTATATACACGATATAATATCACTATAATATATACACAGATTAATATCACTATAATATAATACACAGAATATATCATATAATATATACACAGTATAATATCACTATAATATATACACAGATATAATATCACTATAATATATCACAGATTATATCACTATAATTATACACAGATATATATACATAATATATATACACAGTATAATATCACTATAATATATACACAGTTAATATCACTATAATATATACACACGTTAATATCACTATAATATATCTACAGATAAATATCACATAATATATATACCCAGATATAATATCACTATATATATATTACACAGATATATCACTATATATATATACAGATATCAATATCACATATACTAATAAACAGATATACTATCACTATAATATTACACAGATATAATATCACTATATATAATACACAGATTAATATCACTATGATATATACACAGATATAATCACTATAATATAACCAGATATAATATACTATAATAATAACACAGATATAATATCACTATAATATATATACACAGATATATATCACTATAAATATTACACAATTAATACCTATAATATATACACAGATAATATCACTATAATATAAGATACAGATATAATATCACTATAATATATATAAGATAGATACTATCATTATATACTATTTATATATATTGTATAATATATATACTTATATCTGTGTATATATATTATAGTGATATTATATCTGTGTATATATATTATAGTGATATTATATCTGTATATATTTAGTGATATTATACCTGTGTATATATATTATGTGATATTAATCTGTGTGTATTTTATGTGATATATATCTGTGTATATATATTATGTGATATTATATCTGTGTATATATTATAGTGATATTATTCTGTGTCATGCCATGTTCTTCTCCTCCTGTCCTTGCTTTTCCCTTCAACTGTTGGTATTTGTGTTCTTTTCTTTCCTTCATACTTTTTTTGACAAAGGCCAGTCTGGATATCCACAAGTTTTAAGGGCTCCTCTGAGATGTTTCATTTCTTTAGCCTTCGCCTCTGTGCTAGTGGGGATGTCTCCGGCTCTGTGTTGCAGGGTTCGATGACCCACCAGCTTGTAATCTAAAGGGTGGTGGGAGTCAAACATCAATACTGATGCTTGTGAGGTTCTCATTCATCCAGGTCATGGTATATCTGTTGGTATTCAATTAGATCACCTGGACTTGAAATGTAGTTCTTGAAGACGTTTCGCTAGTCATCCTACTGCTTCTCAATTCAGAATGACTTGTCCAATCTGTGGCAATTATGTACCCTGGAAAATCCCATTAGCATATCACAGCCAGGTTTAAGGTGTTGATTAATAGTGGCAAGAGGGGTTTATAGGAACGCCCAGAGTAAGGTGTTAAAACAGCATTGTACATGGCAGACAGTTGGTGTCGAGTTGGTGTACTGATCTGTGTGTGTTGGTTTTCTGTAAACCTCTACTTCCAGTTTACCATTTTCCTTAACTTCTACCAAGCAGTCCAAGAAAGCCAGTTTTGTTGTTGTACCTCTTCCCTTTGTGAATTTAATGTTTTGGTCACCCATTAGTTTTTCTGTGAAAGCTTGTACTTCCTTCTGGTGGATTTTAAACCCAGGTGTCACTATAAATATACAAATAACACACAAGATATAATATACACATAATATATACACACAGTATTAATATCACTATAATATATACACACTGATAATATACTATATACACCTATAATATATATATACACACAGATATATATCACTATAATATATACACACAGATATATATATATCACTATAATATTATCACACACAATATATATCACTATAATATATACACACAGATATAATATCACTATAATATATAACACAGATATAATATCACTATAATATACACAGATAAAACAACTATAATATATACACACAGATATAATATCACTAAATATATAATCACGCATATAATATCACTAACTCATATATATACACAGATATAATACACTATAATATATCACACAGATATAATATCACTATAATATAACACAGATATAATATCACATATAATATCTATACCAGATATAATAACACTATAATATATACACAGATATATATCACTATAATATATACCAGAAAGCACTATAATATATACACACAGATATAATATCACTATATATATAACAACAGTATAATATCACTATAATATATAAATATACACAGAATAATAATATCACTATAATATATATACAGATATAATATCACTATAATATATACACAGATTAATATCACATAATATATACACATATCAATACACTATAATAATATCATATATATCACTATAATTATATACACAGATATAATATCACTATAATATATCACACAGATATATATACTATAATATATATACATATATATATCACTATAATTATATACAGATATAATATCACTATATATATATCACAGATATAATATCACATAATAATATATACAACAGGTATAATATCACTATAATATATATACAATAATATCACTATGATATATAAGTTATATCATATATTAACAGATATAATATCACTATAATATATTACACAGATATAATATCACATAATATATATACAGATATATCACTATAATAATATAACTATAATATCTATATACATACACAGGTATAATATCACTATAATATATATACACAGATAATATCACTATAATTATATACAGATAATATCATAATATAATACACGTATAATACATATATAATACACAGATATATCCTATAATATATATCAGTTAAATCACTATAATATTACAACAGTATAATATCACTATAATATATAGACAGATATAATATTCACTATAATATATATACACAATAATACACTATAATGATTACCACTTAATAATATACTATAATATATATACACTAGTAATAATATGCACTATAATATCATATACACAGGTATAATATACTATAGATATATATCACGATATAATATACACTATAATATATATACACAGTCTAATATCACTATAATATATATACATATAAATATCACTATAATATATTACACAGGTATATATCACTATAATTATACAGATATAATATCACTATAATATATACACAGATATAATATCACTATAATATATATACACAGATATAATATCACTATAATATATATACACAGGTATATCACTATAATATATATACAGATATAATATCACTATAATATATATACACAGATATAATATCACTAATATATATACACAGATATAATATCACTAATATATACACAGATATATCACTATAATATATACACAGATATAATATCACTATAATATATACACCAGATATATATCATATATATACACACTATAATATACTATACATCCAGATATAATTCACTATATATATATACACGATATAATATCACTATTATATATACACAGATATAATATCACATAATATATAACAGATATATATCACTAATATATACACAGATATATATCACTATAAATATATACACACAATATACACTATAATATATACCCACAGATATAATATCACTATGATATAACACACAGATACATATCACTATAATGTCTAACACGACACAGAATATATCAACTATAATGTAATCACACAGATATAATATCACTATAATATATACCAACAGATTAATATCACTATAATATATACACACAGATATAATATCACTATAATATATATACACAGATATAATATCACTATAATATATACACACAGATATAATATCACTATAATATATACACACAGATATAATATCACTATAATATACTACCACATGATATAATATCACTATAATATATACACAGATATATATACACAGATATATATATACACACAGATATAATATCACTATAATTATATACAGATATAATATCACTAATATATACACAGATATAATCACTAATATATACACAGTATAATATCACTAATATATACACAGATCATATCACTAATATTACACATATAAATACCTATAATTAACACAGTATAATATCACTATAATATATACCACAGGTAATAATCACTATAATATACACACAGATAAATATCACTATAATATATACACACAGATATAATATCACTATAATATATACACAGATATATCACTATAATATATACAACACAGATATAATATCCCATAAAACTATACTATATACACACAGATATAATCACTATAATATATACACACAGATATAATAAATCACTATAATATATACACACATATATAAATCACTAAATTAACACACAGATATAATATCACTATAAATATATACACACAAGATAATATCCCTATATATAATCACACAGATATAATATCACTATATCTATACACACAGATATACATATCACTATAAATAATACACAGATATAACACATAATAAACACACAGATAAATCACTATAATATAATCACGATAATATCCTATAATAATATACACAATATAATATCACTATAAAGATACACAATATAATTACTAATATATCACGATATATCACTATAATGTATATACACATATATTATACACAATATAATACACAATATAATATCACTATAATATAATCACAGATATATATCACTATAATATATATACACGATATATTCACATAGTATATACACAGATATAATATCACTATAATATATACACAGATATAATATCACTATAATATATATACACAGATATAATATCACTAATATATACACAGATTAATATCACTATAATGTATATACACAGATATAATATCATATAATATATACACAGATATAATATCACTATATATATAACACAAGATATAATATCATATATATACACACAGATATAATATCACTATAATATATACACACAGATATAATATCACTATAATATATACACACAGATATATCACTATAATATATACACACAGATATAATATCACTATAATATATACACAATATAATACACACAGATATAATATCACTATAATATATACACACAGATATAATATCACTATAATATATACACACAGATATAATATCACTATAATATAATAAACAGTATAAATATCACTATAAGATATATACACACAGATATAATATCCTATAATATAATACACAGATATAATATCACTATAATATATACACACAGATATAATATCACCTATAATATATACACACAGATATAATATCACTATAATAATATACACAGATATAATATCACTATAATATTACCACAGATATAATATCACTATAATATATATCACACATATAATATCATATAATATATAACACAGATATAATACACTATAATAATATACACACATATAATATCACTATAATATATAAACAGATATTATTCCAACTATATATATAACACAGATATAATATCACTATAATATATATACCCAGGATGATACTATAATTCACTATAATAGATATACACAGATATATACTCACTATAATATATATCACATATATATATATACTATCATATATATACTAGATATATATCACTATACTATATATAATATAATATCACTATAATAATATACAGATCTGATATCACTATAATATATATATTAAGATAAGAATATCACTATAATATAATATACAGATATATAATCACTATAATATATATACATACCGATATAATATCACTATATATATACACAGAATATAATATCACATATAATATATATAACAGTATAATATATCACTATATATATATATATATACAGATATAATATCACTATAATATATACACAGGTATGATATCACTATATATATATATATATATATATATACAGATATAATATCACTATAATATATACACAGGTATGATATCACTATAATATATACACAGTATATATCAACTTAAACTATATATACAGATATAATAGCACTATAATACTATATACATATATATAGACACTATAAATATATATATACAGATCATAATATCACTATAATATATAATATAATATCTATATATATATATGATATATATATAAATATATATCAGATATAATATATCACTATAATATATATATATAATAACAGAAATATACTATAATATTAATATACAGATATAATATCACTATAATATATATATCATATATAATATATATATATACAGATCTAAAAAATTCTATAATAATTCGATATAATATCACTATATCTACATACTATATACGAATATATCACATCATAAGCAGTATATATCACTCAATTAACTATTACACTATATTATAACCGTATTAAGACTAATATATATTAGATAGTATATATATACAGATATAATATCTACGTATAGGAGTAGGTATAGGAATACCAGATATATAATGAATAATGATCAGATCACTATAGATATATATATCTATATACGGTAAAATCATATCACTAAAAAAGGGGGGGGGGAAGGTAAAGAACAACCCGTCATCGGTACTCTCTCCTCTCAATCTCTCTCTCGAGTGCATACGCGAGAGTGAGACGGGACGCCGGCGCTCATCGACCTCGCGGGGCGAGTCCCTGAGTCTCACGGGGGGGAGACGCTAAGCATCTCTCTCCACTCTCGCTTCGTCGTCCCTTCTCTAGAGGAGAAAAAAGGCGTTATAATAGGAGAGAGGTAACAGAGTATAATAATCAGCTGGAAATATATAATGAAATGCAGCAGGAAAATATAATAGGAGATCATCACTATATATAGTAAAAGATAATAGGAGAGTAGTCCTATAGAAGGGGAAAATAGTAAAAAGAATACAAACGGACATGTGCATAGAAATAGTCAAACTAAGTTGGGAGAAGGGGGGGGGGGGATGCGTAGAAAAGTGCTCGACCCTATATACTAATAAGTCTCTCCCCTATCTTCATATCTCCAAAGAAAGAAGTATTTGAGTGGTATCTAATAAATAATATAATATATCTAGGTTCTATAATATCAAGGGAGTAAAAGTATATATATATAAGATCACTCTAGAATGAGGGGTAGATGGCCACAGACGGTATGGATGCGATCGGGAGGGCTAATAGTATATGCGGCATATATAAATGGGAATCAACGAAATAGCGATGGGGAAGAGGGGGAGAGTATGAGTCTAGTAGAGGGGGCAAGAGTCAGGGAAATTAATGATAGTCCTGAAAAGCTATAGACATGGATGATCTACAATATAGATAGATATCACTATAAGCTAGTCATATACTCATGCGGCGATAGACAGAGCGACGAGATATAATATCACTAATATATGAGTACAGGCCTGAGTAAGTAAATCCGGAGTAGATAATAGTATACAGAAATATAGGGGGAGGTCACTCAAGAATAGGGAAATATGTATGAACAGAAGATCTACAGGAATATAGATGAGACTCAGCGTATAATATAATATGAACAAGTGGATGGGCAGAGTAGGTAATAGAATGCAGATCACGTAAGTAGAATATATATACAGGATAGTTGATCACTACATAACTGATAAAAAGAAGTAGCAAAGGATATGGAATATGCACTATAATATATATACAGATTATAATATCACTATAATAATATAATACAGATATAAAGTTCACTATACATATATATAATATAACAATCCGATATCATATCACTATAAATATATATATATATATATATCTATATATATATATATATATACTGATATATAACAGCTATACTATCACTAAATTATATACAACATAGAATATCACCACTATACTTAATTGCAGGATATAATATCACTATATATAAATGTATACAGATATGATCACTATATATATATACAGATTAATATCACCTATAATCTATCTACAGATATAATCTCACTATAAATATATATACAGATACTAAGATCACTATAATATATATACAGATTAATCATATCAAAGGATAGCTCACTATTGATATATATATCATGAATATATAACTAGGGAATATGATGGACAATATAATATCCTATAAACAAGCACTGAGTAATATGTCTAGCAAATAGGAACATAGGTGTCAGCGCCGAACTGGGAATAGAGATATAGTATGGGGGAGGGGGCAGGTATGGAGTAAAGATATAACGGAGGGGCGGTGGATAGATGGATTAGTAGAGTAAGGGGGGGACAGGTAGTGAGGGTAGAGTATCAGTAGGATAGATACATGATCGGGCTAGTATTGTGCGACTGAAAATATATAGGTATAGTGGGGATACAAGAAAAAGAGGGGGGGGGTGGAGTGAAAGTCACTAACTATATATAATAGGCGGGGGGGAGATAATGGGGGGGAGGGGAGGAGGGGAGGGGAGGGAGTGGAAAACGGGGAGCTGAGAAAGTAGACGCTAACAAACAATCTCTCTCTCTCTCGATATATCCTCTCCCGGGCAAACTCCCCCCTCCTCCTGGCTCCCCGTCATCTCCTCGCGGTCTACTCCGACTTCTTTCCCCTTCGCCTTCAGGGCCTCCCGCCCTCGGGCATTCTACCTCGTGGGCTGGCCCGTACCTCTCCGCTGCAGAGGAGCGGGTGATGGTACCGTTTTACTTTAAAGCAAGTCTTCCGCCTGACACGGGGGCCTCGCTTGATCTGCAGGGATGACTGTCCTGGAAGGAGGGCGTCGGCCTGGTGGGCTCCCTAACTACTCTGAGGCTCCAGTGGCAGTAAGTTGAGGACCGTCCTTCGCGTACGGGACATCATCCTGCGATTCAGCGTCAGAGGGGGGAGGGGGTTAAGCTGGAAGCACGTTGCTTTCTAGAAGTGTTAGCTTCGTACTAGCGGACGCAAGCGCGATTGGTGGGTGGGGAACACTAGTTGAGTACTTACCTCCAACTGTAACGTCTTTACTTGGGCCGGGGGGGGGGGGGTCACGGAAAGCGTGTGTGGGAGCCTGCTCCTTGAGGACGGTCCTTACTCCTGTGGGGGACCTCTCTTAGCGTGTAGCGTCCTTTCTTGGGACCCTGAGATGAACGTTGGGGGGCCTTTCCGTGGTGTGCAGCGGGGTAGTTTAAGGAGGGCAATCAATACAGTAGTTGAGAGGAGGCAGTATTGGTCAATCATTTCCACCCCTCGAGGCTTATACTGGGCGAAAGTCAAGGTCAGTGGGTGGATTGCTTCCTGTTGTTGAGGGTAAGGAGAGGGAGAGGTGGGTACAGGGGAGGGGGGGGGGGTGCTGGCTTATACGGTCGGGGGTCGCTGTAATACTGGTGGAATATGGAGTCGGGTAATATGGACAGATGATGGAAGAAGGGTCCATGGGGGAATATATATACAGGAGTCTAATAGTCACCTCTATGAATCTGAGAGCGTATAGGATATATACAAGCAGGCTATAGAAAGTGGGGAGGTGACGATAATATATACAGGAGGGTGACAAAGGGGGGACACAGATTGAATATGACTGGGAATAGATAAGAGGGAGGGGGAGGCGAGGCGAATAGTGACTGATAGGAGTGGATGGAGGGGGGGTAGGCGGAGCAGTTAGATGAGGGGGTGGAGGGCGAGCTGGGGTGGAGTAATAGATATGGGGGGAGGGGGGGGGGACTAGGGGGAAGGGGCACGCAGGATGATGGAAAAATACACTAAGTGGGAGGGAGTGTATAGGTAGAGTGGAGTGATATCTAGGGGGGGTCTAGAGGGGGGGAGGGTGAGGTGAGTATAGTAATAGAGTGAGGTGAGATGATAGTATCATGCAGATGATAGACCGGAACGTGGGTGGTAGAAGACGCCGCTGGGGGGGTCGGCGAGTAGCATAGTGGTGTGCGGTAGAACTTTGGAAGCCCGAAGTGGCTAGCTGTGAACTATGTCGAGAATAGTCGTGCATGGGACGCGGTGACTTCGGTGGCAAACTATCGGCCAACGCCGGATTTCTCTGACTTACGATCTGTGTGGCCGCGGGGAGTAAATGGTGCTGGATTAATGGAGGGGGAGGCCATAGCGCAGAGGGGTAAGAGTAGTGCGAGGAGTCGTGGGCGAAGTAGGGAAGTATATTCTAGGGAAGCCTATAGCGGCGAGTAAAGGGTAGTACGGTCCGGCAATAGAAAGTGTCTAGGTTATAAAGGGGCCTCGGGGGGTAGGGGCAGGGGGGTACATATCGAATCCGCAAGGGTAGAGATGGTCCCTATTATAGGGGGGGGACCTAGGGTACATCGAGTAAGGAGTAGGCGTGCTCCGCCAGTAAAGGATTGTCTATTGAAATACGCTATAGGCACTAGGAAATATCGGGGGAATCCGCAAGGTAAAATGGGTCTATGTGAAGGCCTAGTACCAGTGAGGAAATAGGCGCGATCCGCAATTTGAAAATGGTCTAAGGGTGAGTAGCCATATGTGCTAGTGGGTAGTTGAATGGCCATGGGGGTAGGATGAAATATCGATTATAAGCTATTCGGCGGATGAGGGTAGGAGGATAGTCGAATCCGCAAGTAAAGAATTTGGTCGTATTGACAGCCTAGTAGCGCCTAGGGTGGATGAGTGGTCGGGAATCCGAAAGGTAACAGTTTTCTATGTATACCATTTGCTAGTATGTGAAGCCATGATAAAATGGGTCTATTATGGAGGGGGGCTATGTCGGCGAGTAAATATTGGGGGATCGCGCAGAGTAAGAGGAGGGTCTAGTTATACCTATACAGCGAGTAGTAGGGTATGCTAGATGCCGCGAAGTAAAATGTCGATTGTACCCTGTTGTGGGCCGATATTGAATCCATAGTGGGAGATGTCTATTGATAGGGCCTAGGGGTTGAGCGGGTGATTAAGGATTCTTGTGAATCGCGCAAGTAAAAGGTCTATTATACCTATAACGAGGTGATGTGAGATCCGCGATTAGAAATGTTGCTAGTTAGTAGGGGACGCTATACACGGAGGTAAAGGGTATCCGTAATCCGGGCGAAGTAAAGATGTGTCTGGTTAGTGGCCTAATAAGCGAGCGGAGGTATGATCGGGGGAATGGCCGGGGCGAGAGGTAGACAACATTGGGTGCTATTATGAAAGGGGCCTATAAACACGGGGGAGTAAGTATCGGAGAGAATCCGCAAGTAAAATGTTCGTAGTTAATGGAGGGGGGACCATTTGCGAGGATATTGACCGTCCGGATGGGGAGGGTGCAATAAAGGGATGGGTCTATTATACCTGGAGTTCACAAGATAAAATAGTGGGGAATCCGCAAGTAAGAATTGTCTATATAGGGGGCGCTATAGGCACTGAGTATAGGTGGGGTGGCGGAAGTGCCGCAAGTCAAATGGGTGCTCTTATAGCCATTTGCTAGTATTGACTCCATGAGTAAATGTCTATATTAGGCCTAAACAATTCGCTGAGTAAATATGAGGCGAAGTCCCAAGGTAGGAAGATTGGTCGGTATATACCTATAGGCAGCGCGTAGGGGTAAATGGTAGAGGTCCCAAGTACAAATGTCTATTAGGGGTAGCCATTTGCCCGAGATGTGTAATCCATGAGTGAAGATGTCTAGTTAGTAGGAGGCCAGGTTCAACTAGTAAATATTTGGGAAGTCGCGTCAGTAAAAGGCTAGTGGTATAACCTATGACGTGATATTGAGCCGGCGAGTAGCAATGTCTATGGTGATACCTATGAGACACGAGGGTAAATATCGAAAGGTCCGCAAGTAAAGGTCTATTATAGAGCACTTAACTCGTTAGTAATATCGAATCCGCAAGTAAAATTTCTAGTTATAGGCCTAAAGATACACGTGGGATATATATATCGGAATCCGCGAATGTAGGAAAGGAATGGTGCATTAGTACCATGTTTGCAAATCTTGAATGGCCAGGGTGAGAACATGTCTATTTACCTAGTCCCGAGTAAATATGTGGAATCCGCAAGTTAAAAGGGGTCTATTCATAGCCTATACAGGCTATTATTGGAATCCGGGCTGAGGGGTAAAATTTCTATTAGACCTATTCGCCGAGTAAATATCGAATCCGGCAAGTAAAAGGGGTCTATTATACCATAACGACGTAGTATTGAATCCGGCGAGGATGAAATGTCTATTAGACCGTATTCGCGAGTAAAATCTTGAATCCGCAAGTAAAGTCTATTATACCGGGGGTATACAGAGTATTGAAGTCCGGGCTGATGGTAAGCATGGTCTATTATAGCCTATACAGAGTAAATATGCGGATCCGCAAGTAAATGTCTATTATACCTATACGCGAGTGAAATTGACTCCTCGAGTACATGTCTATTAATAACCTATTCGCTATGTAAATGGTTGCATCCGCGCGTAAAATGTGCTATTATACCTATACGTGATGTAGTTGTGATCCACGGTAGCGAGTGTCTATTATACCTATACGGGGGGTGAGGTATTGAAATCCACGAGTAAGAATGTGCGTATATGGGACCTATACGTGAGGTATTTGAAGTTCGGCACGAGGTGAAATTCTATTATAACCTAGGTACGTTAGTTATTGGAAGAGACCCTGAGTAAAATGTATATTTTAGCCTATACGGGAGTTATAAGTTACTCCCCGAATCCAGCAAGACATTCTTACACCAGCTCAAACGTGTATTTAGCAATCTTGCCATCGTCAAAGGAATTGAGCGCTGTCAGCGTCTGGTTCTGCTCTAGAACCTGTTTAATGCCCTTTTTACTACTGACTTTTTTAAGCAGCATTTTCGGGAAGATATGTCTTCTGGTACCACTTCCTGTAAATGCAACGTGGTAAGAGAGGACTGGGGCATTTCCACAGAGTTACTCGGCTACCATGTATCATCCTTCACTTTGGTGCTGGCGGACGTGGTGAGTGTAGGAAGTCAACCTCTCCTTCTTCTGTTCCGACTTCTCTAAAGAATCTTCCTTTTCACTCATCCTGAAAACTTCTTGTCGCTTTTCTGGGGCTTCTTTGGTGGATCCGTCTTTGGAAGATAAAACTGAGGTCATCCTCTGGAGATACCAGACCTGTTTTGCTTGCACACTTCCCTGGTTTCCTTTCCCTGTTTTCATGACCATACGTTGTGTTTCAAGACTCGGTCTGTCCTGGAGAAATACGCAAAACACAAGATAACAGTCAGATCCACCCATAATGGGCTGCGAGAAAAGATGCAAAATACAATAATTTTCACAACCAGTCATATGTTATTTAACTGCAGTTACCTAGTAAAAAGCCTGCATATGATTGGCTTCGCAGAGAGCATGGGCAAACCTTATACGCCTTTACTTATTAACAAACAGAATCAATCGACATTCACTTATTTCTTAGTCATTAGAGAGGTTCTCTCCACACTATTAAGACTATATATATAATATATACGGTATATTTTCTGTTACATATCACTGACCATTATACCCTAACAGGAGTTAGGGTGCTCATTACTATAAGATATAATTACCCAGTATTCCAAGCAGGAAGTATAGCTTTACAATTACATATACATGATCCGCAAAAATACATATTTTAAAGAATAATCAAAAAACTGATATACTGTTACCGGCTTATACAAACAGCAGAACAGTTGTTTCAAATGTAGGTAATAGGAAAGCTCTTCACAGGTAGGTGTCAGTCAGCGCTCTCTCTACTGCAGACAGTCCGCACTGATATGGTTTCTCCCCGCTATGGTGTTCTTTGTGCCTTTCCATGTGATATTTTTGAATGAAACGCATTCCACATTCATCACAGTTAAATGGTTTTTCCCCTGTCAGACCAAAACAATTAAACGTCATAACTATATTAATAAATTCCTGCTTGCTATTATTGCAAACAGAACAGGAAAGGAAAATCAAAATCACGCCATTTGCTTATATTACAGAACCCACAATTCAACAAGGGGTGCGGAGGACTCACCTGTGGGGATTTTTTCGTGTCTCTGGAGCAGATATTTCTTGAATGAAACGCTCTCACACTGACTGCACTGAAAGGGTTTCTCACCTGGAACAAGACAACAGAGTTATCATTTAAAGGCCAACTATCTTGTCAGCTTCTGCGCCCACCTAAGTCGTCTATCCAATCCAATCTATCCAATGGAAAGAAGTGCCAATTGCAGAGCATGGGGCCATAGACAGATAAACTAGATTTCATCTGTGGACACCACGTACAGATTGAATACCGGGTATCGCTGATAATATTGCTACGTCTATGGCCACTCTAGGCCTTAGAAATCCAGAATGCCATCATTACTGATATTTCCTCCCAATCTGTTTCTGCCAACAACAAACTTCATCCTACCCCATGAACAGGAAATGAGGGGATCTGGCCCCTATTCCACAGGAAGTTATAATCAATTATATAAGATTTAGTTTTAGTCCTTTAGGAACTAAACAATAAACTTATTTAATTCCTAGCTAGAAGATAGCGGCATTTCCCTGCAGAATTATAAACATAATTTTCCACAATGCTGCTGATTCAGAGATGAAAGATATCAGTTAGTTAGCTATTATAGAATTCATTCCAGGTCATTTACATTTTAGGTTTTGGCTTCTTTAACCATTACCACCATTTATTCTCTTACCTTCTCACCTCTGTGACTTAATGTATCTAAATCAGGGCAGTCTCGCTGTGGCCCTCCAGATGTAATGAAAACTACAACTCCCAGCATTCCTTGATTGCGGAATTAAATCAATGAGTGCTGGGGGTTGTAGTTTTCAGCCATCTGGAGGGACACAGGTTGGAAAACCTGATCTAAATGAAATGAATTGGGATTTTAAAGCAAAATAGCCTCTGTTATTGCCCCAGAAACCCGCACTCACCGGTGTGTATGAAGACGTGTTCTGTAGGTGGTAATTGCGAAATGCGGCGTTGCATGCTCGACACATGGCATTAGGAATTTTCAGAACGAGGGAGCCATCCTCGTTGATGGTCAGTATCTAAAAGTAGATACATTGGAATGACTGGCAGCTCACATCCTAAATATCATTTAAAGGAGAACTGCAGGCTATTGTCAACTCTATTGTGAACTTGCTGATCAGGAAGTGTTTATTTAATCTGATTCCTGACCTTTTGGCCATATCGACTGGGGGCAGCATGACCATCATCCCTGAGCTATTCTTGTAAAATTATCTCAGTACCAGTCCATAGGTACCGGACCCAACCTGCATTTAAATATATTTCAGTGCTGACAATAAGGGGGATGCCCTCGCCTCTAGTGACTCTATGAATGGGAGGATTAGCAGAGCAACTCAGGAAGTGAACAACTTCCTCAAAAATCTGTCCCAACACTCATATTTCCCCTTACATAATAACGGGGATTATTCAGTCTAGGGGACAAATATTAACATAAATCCAGTAATAAATAAGTAATTCACAAATAAGATTAGACATATGATAAGAAAACTACTAATGTCTCTATTTCCTCCTGGATGGCGCACCGCCGCCTTAAACTCAATCTATCAAAACGGAATAAATATTTCCCCCCTAGACTGGGACCTAGTCCACCCTTCTCCATCTCTATTGACAATATGGTCATTAACCCAGTGGAATCTGCAAGCTGCCTTGGAGTGATCTTTGACTTCCACCATCACATTAACAATGTCGCTAGGACCTGTCGTTTTCTCTTATATTGCCAAGATCCGCCCTTCCTCTCTCTCCCACTACTAAAATGCTCATCCCTGCCCTTATAACCTCCCGTCTTGGCTACTGTAACATTCTACTGCTTGGACTCCCGGCCTCTCATCTCTCTCCTCTCCAGTCTATATTAAAATGCCCATCCATGCCCTTATAACCTCCCGTCTGGCTACTGTAACATTCTACTGCTTGGACTCCCGCCTCTCATCTCTCTCCTCTCCAGTCTATATTAAAATGCCCATCCATGCCCTTATAATCTCCCGTCTGGCTACGTAACATTCTACTGCTTGGACTCCGGCCTCTCATCTCTCTCCTCTCCAATCTATTTTTTTAACCTTTAAATCCTTTACAGTTGCCAAATTTTTATAAGAAACATTTTCAAAATGCGCTACTTTCTCTTGCAGGTCCATGTGGTAATGGAGTCATTAATTTTAAGATATTGGCTCTCTGCACACTAAAGTTATCAGCAATTACATTTATTCTGCAAACTGATGGTCATTTTGTTACATTTATATATCCATGAAATGACTGATCTCCATAACAAATGTAAACTATCATACGACGCTTGATCTGTACAATTACTAGCGAATAGAGAAGGGGCTGGGAATATTGTTCAGATAGCCAGAGATGGTGTAACTTGGATACAGAACATTAAGAAACGTCAGCAATGGAGCTACCAGGAGATATTCACAAGCAGCAGCAGCTAACAACGGTGGTTTCTCTGATGATTGGTCACCATTCACATGGCCAGCTAATCAGATATCAGCATTTCTTTAAACACCCCCCTGCACACACACACACATTTATATATACACACACACAATACGTAACATGTCCTGACAACTAGGGTGTGACTGTACCTTGGCAGGGGAACGCTGCTTTCTTTTCTTCTTCTTCTGTAAATCCACAGGCAGCTGTGTGTTTCCCGATACCTGTGAATCTGCTTCCTCCAAGAACTTCATTTCCTGCTTCACTTGAACCTGTTCATAGATAGAAGCCATAGTGAGAGACCCCCCGGGACAATCTACTGATTAGTATATCTATTGGTAGGACTGTCATAGAGAATAAAGGGTTTAAGTCTGCCTGTGTGTATCAACCTCTACGCGAAATATATCAGGTTAAAGGGCATGTCCATTCAATCACCAGGGCCTATATGGTGACAGATCACTAAACGAGCAAGTTAGTAAATATGATAAAAGAATAAATGGCTAATTAGTATTACAATTATATACATTAATGTTTGGCATACGCAGACCAGTCATTGTAAAGGTAACTATCATATACTGTAATAATCAAAGTATTACATAATCCATTGCATAATAAAGGGACATTTGTAACCAGAGATTTAAAGGAGAACCCAATTTTTTAAATCCAGAATCTGAAAATATCCCCTCTAAAAACACCAATAAACTGTAAAGGGGCAAACACATTTGCTTTAATCCCAATGACCTTAACCTGCCCATTCAGCATTTGTCTGTGATAAATAACTGCAAATAATACTGACTTCCTGTTTGCAGGACCCCTAGTAGAGACCGTTATGGTCTTGCCCATGACCCAGCGCCTGGGTTGATTCAGTTGCTCAGTAGAGATCTGAGCATGTTTGACCCATCCGACAGCCAATCAGTAGAAATTACTGTTAGGAACTTTCCAGGTAGTGGTGCATTCTGGGAAGAAGAGGGATTGTTACAGAACTAGCAATGGCAGGGCATAGCAAAGGGTATAAAATCAGCTGTTTTTTTTCATAGAGAATATGCAGAATAACAAAATAAGTATTATATGAGAATTTTAAAAATAATATTTTCCACTGAATTTTTTTTTCCTTTAAATTTAACCCCCTGAAGAACTGTATGAAATATCTGTGATTACAGTGCTGGCCACACCCTTGATCTCAGTCCCATGGTCCCTTGCCTAATCTGTCCTGTAAAAGGATTGGCTAGAGGCTACTAGTGGGTGTGACCAACTGTAACAAGTTCCTGCAGCATCTTAGGACTGAGCATGTGTAAAGAACATAATGGTCGTGACCACACTGTGTGATACTGGAACACTGGGAAATAAGACACACACCACACTGCTAGAAAGGTAAACTTCCAAACAACCATATCAAAATGAGGTGAGCACCGATGACTGATTTAATTATTGTGCTCTGATTCTTTGTCGTTCTGAGTTTTTTATGTTTTATTCCACTCTAGAAATTGTATCTACCTCCGCCCTCCACTCAATGAGTTTTTATAAGGTTGACCCACGTGCAAAGGAGACAGCAGGGGAAACAGCGAGCCCAATGTATTTTATACATCAAGGCCAGTATAAAATTGAGGGCTCTGGCAGGGTGGAGAGGAGGGGCTAGAAATTTACAAGCATGTGCAATTCTTTATCTGGGTCTGTGACCCATTGTTAAAGCTAGAAACCTAGAAAATTAAGCACGATTGAGACAGCACCTGTAGAAATTACAAAATTCATGCATTTATATTTTAGCTTTGGTTTCCCTTTAAGAAAGAAAATAGGTGATCCTTAATTCTGTCCTATTTATGCATTTTAGTCACACGTGATAAGCTCTAGCTATATGAACAATTGCGCCAAGCAAGCAGGTAACTGACCGTAAAATGCAGCCCTGTGGAAGTAATCTTCTTGGGAATCTATTGCCTCTTCGTCATTTTTCACCGTTTCCTCTTGCATCATGAGCTCATCCTGTGACATCATCTCATCCCGTGCCTGTATTATATTGACTGACCACCTATGCCCTGAGACAGGGCTTTCCCCATCAGGCCTGCCTCTCTCAGAGGAAGTACTGTGCATGGCTGATCAGCTGTACCTAGGCCAACCAGACCTCTGGAAGATTGCATGTCGCTTACTGGGCTGCATTTAAGGAAGATGCCACCGAGTTTATTGTCAATGTTCATACTTCAGCGAACTAAACAGAAAAACAAAAACCGCTGTAAGATAGTAAAGAGAGAGGAGTGTCGCTGTTCTAACACAACACAACATGAGGAATTAATGCAAACGAGTCATTTATTATCACAGCAGGAAATTGAGCAATATATATGAACATAGTAATGTATAGTGATATCCCATGGGGCAACCAGAAAAAACATTTATTTTTGCCTTTTCAATTGTTGCTTTAAACAAAAAATGAAAACATACTTAATGGTTCATGCATCTGTGTTACAGTTATTGGTTTAATGGCATAGCAGGATGATTTTAAAGGGCAACTGTGGTCTCAAAACAAGTTATGGTTGAATGAAAGCCTGCAGTATTTCCTTTAAAATGAGCTGACAATCACATCTCTGGCTGAGCGTGTGACAAATGACATGGGGTGAATGTTCAAACTTCCTGCTTCCAGTAGGTTGAGTGACATCACCAGACCATGGATGAAAACAGAAGTGTTCAAGCAGGAAGTAATATTGCTGACCTTTTATTTTGAAGGTGTGATGGAAGGCTTTTTATATCATTCTTACTAGTTTGGAAGAATTCAAGACACAGTTACCTTTAATGACAATTAGAAGACCATGACCAAAGTAGTATGTGTCTCCCGTCATTACTGCGCATATGCTCATGTGCTTTGGATGTTACATAGGCTCAGTAAAAGCTCCTACAATGGCAAACAAAGGTGAGAACCAAGGTACAACACTTGAAAGACTCCATCTGTCATTTTCTAAAGATCCCTCTACACAAAGTCTCGAGTATTCACCTAATGTAAAGCACAGCAAGAACGCTTTGGACTGCAGATTTCCCTCAGCTGAGGTCGACACCCTATACTTTAAGTACAAAGAGATGACCGCAGCCAAAGGAATTTTTTTTGGACAGTTCCAAACAATCATGAGGCCTCGAGAGCGCTCGGAAAGTGCAACACACACTAGTAATAAAGGGGAAATACGGTATCAATGGTATTTGTCCTTTATCATTAGTGTTTGTACCCACCTTTAGTAGCCTTTACTCTGAGCAGCGTGTGTTGCTTTCAATACTGCTAAGTATTTCCCTCCCACAGTTAACCAACTCCTCCTTCCAACAATTCACAAATACCAACTGTCAAAAATTGGTTCAGTGATAGCTGTAAAATTATACTTTTCGCTAATGGGTAATTTTTAAAAAGTTTTTATTACAGATACCCTTTAATTCACATTGTTATCCCATTCCTCCATCTCACCCAGTTGCATTCAGGAACATTCCTGTTGCTTCACTCAGAGGGAAATTCTAAAGTGGCTGTATGATGCACTAGTGTAAAAATAACCATATGGGACCGCTAGATGATGGTCAATGGTAAAAATATAACAATGACTTCCAATGGAAATGGATTGAGGAGTATTAGTCTTTGTACCACATGGGGCAATTCACAATTCATTTTTAAGCAGAATAAGAATCAATTTAGGTATAGTACAGTCAGTATACAGTCATGTTGGTACTTAGCAGGTATAGGATTGGGACTCTGTTTAACCTATGGTACAATATAATATTTGAGGTTGAATAAAGACATTTGTCCATCCAGTCCAACCCGATCTAGCATATCCTCATTTCCTGCCTAACTGTTGATCCAGAGAAAGCAAAAAAAACAAAAAAAAACCCACCAAATTATGAAGGAGAAAAAAAAATCCTTCCTGACTCCAAAAGGCAATCGGAAATTTCCCAGGATCAACTCTACTTTATGTATCATACCAGTAATTGTAACATTCCTTGTTTGTAGAAACTCATCCAGCTTTTTATTAAACTGACCAATGAACCTGCCATAACAACGCCACTGGAAGACAGTTCCATAGCTTTACGTTCTCACAGTGACAACCCTTTCCCAACTCTACTTTATCAATACCAGTACTGTAACATCTTTGTTTGTAGAAACTCATCCAGCTTTTTAAACTGACATGAACCTGCCATAACAACGTCCACTGGAAGACAGTTCCATAGTTTACCGTTCTCACAGTGCAAACCCTTTCCCAACTCTACTTTATGTATCAATACCAGTAACCTGTAACATCCTTGTTTGTAGAAACTCATCCAGCTTTTATTAAACTGACCATGAACCTGCCATAACAACGTCCATGGAAGACAGTTCCATAGCTTTACCGTTCTCACAGTGACAAACCCTTTCCCAACTCTACTTTATGTATCAATACCAGTAACTTGTAACATTCCTTGTGTAGAAACTCATCCAGCTTTTATAAACTGACCAATGAACCTGCCATAACAACGTCCACTGGAAGACAGTTCCATAGCTTTACCTTCTCACAGTGAAAAACCCTTTCCCAACTCTACTTATGTATCATACCAGTAACTTGTAACTTCTTGTTTGTAGAAACTCATCCAGCTTTTATTAAACTGACCAATGAACCGCCATAACAACGTCCACTGGAAGACAGTTCCAAGCTTTAACCGTTCTCACAGTGACAAACCCTTTCCCAACTCTACTTTATGTATCAATACCAGTAACTTGTAACATTCCTTGTTTGTAGAAACCCATCCAGCTTTTATTAAACTGACCATGAACCTGCCATAACAACGTCCACTGGAAGACAGTTCCATAGCTTTACCGTTCTCACAGTGACAAACCCTTTCCCAACTCTACTTTATGTATCAATACCAGTAACTTGTAACATTCCTTGTTTGTAGAAACTCATCCAGCTTTTATTAAACTATCCAATGAACCTGCCATAACAACGTCACACTGGAAGACAGTTCCATAGCTTTACCGTTCTCACAGTGACAAACCCTTTCCCAACTCTACTTTATGTATCAAACCAGTAACTTGTAACATTCCTTGTTTGTAGAAACTCATCCAGCTTTTTATTAAACTATCCAATGAACCTGCCATAACAACGTCCACTGGAAGACAGTTCCTAGCTTTACCGTTCTACAGTGACAAACCCTTTCCCAACTCTACTTTTGTATCAATACCAGCAACTTGTAACATTCCTTGTTGTAAAACTCATCCAGCTTTTATTAAACTGACCAATGAACCTGCCATAACAAGTCCACTGGAAGACAGTTCCATAGCTTACCGTTCTCACAGTGACAAACCCTTTCCCAACTCTACTTATGTATCAATCCCAGTAACTTGTAACATTCCTTGTTGCGAGAAACACATCCAGCTTTTTATTAAACTGACCAATGAACCGCCATAACAACATCCATGGAAGACAGTTCCTAGCTTTACCGTTCTCACAGTGAAAACCCTTTCCCAACTTGAATCCTAAACCTTTTTTCTTCAAGTCTTAAGGGATGTCCGTGTGTCCTCTGACTGTTTATTGGTGAACAATGCTCCAGATAGTTTATTGTATGGCCCGTTAATATATTATCACAGTAATCATATCCCCACGCAAGCACCTTTTCTCTAGCGTACATTATTGTAACTTTTCCAGTCTCTCTCATATTCAAACTCCCAATCCCCTTATTAATTTAGTTGCACTTCTCTGAACCCTTTCCATTTCAAAGATGTCCTTTTTGTACACAGGATTCCAAAGTTGCACGGCATATTCCAATGAGGCCTTACAAATGCTTTGTAAAGAGGGAGAATACATTTTCCTCCCTTATCCAACCTCTCTTTATACAAGACAATACCATGCTGGCTCTGGCTGTTGCCACCTGGCACTGCTTGCTACCTTTAAGTTTCTTATCCACCAAAACTCCAAGAACCCTTCCAACAGGATCACTTAACACAGAGCCAATTATAGTATAAGCAGCACAAGGATTTTAAGTCCAAAATGCATCACCTTACATTTATCAACATTGAATCCATCTGACACTTAGCAGCCCAATGTGACAATCTATCTATATACCCCTGCAACGATTGAACATCCTCTGAAGTTTTTAATGGTCGACAAAGTTTGTGTGTCAGCAAACAGAGAAACCTGCTGACAATACCCACTTCCAAATCATAAATAATTAGATTAAATAGAAGCGGCCCCAACACAGAATCCTGTGGCCCCCACTTAGCACTTTAGTTTAAGAGTCTAATCACTCCTCTCATAAAATCCAAGCAAGTTAGTTTGACAAGATCTATTCCTCCTAAATCCATGCTGGTTACTACTTATAATGTCAGTCCTTGAAACATACTCTAGAACATGCCTTATTAAACTTCCAGGATCTTCCCCACCACTGAAGTAAAACAGGCTGTAATTACCCCGCTGTGAATATTGGAATAACATCAGCCTTTTCCAATCCAGAGGCACACCTCCGGACTGAGGGAATCTGCAAAAATAAGAAACAATGGCCAAGAAAACTTGAACTTAGCTTCCTAAGTACCGAGGATGTATTTTATCGGTCAGGAGATTTATAATATTAACCTTATTAGATAAACATATCCTCGGTTAACCAAAGTGCACTTGAATTTTTATACCATTATTGCTACTATACTCTATGATATCTGTACTTGGATATTCATATGTTATACAGGGAAAAAAAATATTCAAGACATTTGCTTTATCGCCATCCTCCGTAACTAACTTATCCCCATTAATTAATGGTGCCACATTCTCAGTCCTCATCTCTTTACTATTAAATAATAAAAATTTTTAGACTTAGTGATGCTTTGTTCAGCTATCCTAAATTCATTAATAATTTTAGCTAGTTTGATTGCTTTCTACACTCCTTGTTACAGTTTTTATAATCCCTAAAGGCTTTTCCGTTCCTGACTTAAAGGTTTAATGCCTTTCTTCCTTTCCATTTGCCTCTTACATCAGAATCAGCCACATGGGCGCAATTATTTTTTTACATTTATTTCCCAAGGTATAAATTAGATGTGAACTGGCTTAAAATCCCCTTACGCCGTCCACTTCTGTTCAGTACCTTTACCGATAATACTACATTATCCAGTTGACCTTCTGAAGAGCTACTTTTAACCTGGGAAAATTTGCCTTCCCGAAATTAAAAGCCTTTGTTAACCCAGGCACTTTTCCTTTCAATAGCATAGTCCAAACGACACTATTTCATGGTCACTATTCCTAAGCCTCGCGTTACCTTTAGATCTATAATGCGCTACACAATGTTAGATATTACCAGATCCAACAGATCTCCTTTTCTAGTAGGAACCTCAACCACCTGTGAGAAAAATATCCTGCAACAATTCAGGAACTCTCGCCTTTTTCTGTGATGGCAGTTTCACTACACCTATTAATGTCAGGGTAATTAAAGTCCCCCTAATGAGCACACTCCACAAACCTGCAGCCCTTGCCAACTGCATATGAAGCGGACTCACTTCCTCTCTGCTAGCATTTGGCGGCTTAAGCAGACACAACAATGACATTACCCCGTTTCCGGTTGCCTAATTCCACCCATTTGCCTCCACTTTAACACCATATCGCCAGTTCTCTCTTTTAAACTGTCTTCAATTCTTTTTTAACATAAACACATACTCCTCCCCCTTCCTTTTTTCTCTGTCCTGTCTAAACAAGGGTATCTTCTAAATTTACAGCCCAGTCGTGAGAACGTTCAACCATGTTTCTGCTATACCTATTACATCATACTTTTCATTCAACGCCGTAATTTCCAATTCACCCATTTTGTCAGCCAGGCTTCTCGATTGAAAATACACTTTTAGATTATGATCTGTCATTTATTCATACACTTAATACACATGCCTCCTCTCCCTATGCTAGCCCCACCCCCTTTCCACCCACCACTGGCCTATCTACACCCTGCTTTCCACCTGGGCTATCTATCCCAGTGAGACTGATAATACCCTCCCCCCAACCTAGTTTAAAATTCCTCCAACCCTCTAGTCATTCTCTTCCCTAAAACAGCTTGCACCGCCATCAGTGAGGGGCCACCCATCCCTACTAAAGAGCCTGTAGCCGACAGCAAAGTCTGCCCAATTCTCTATAAACCAAACCCGTCTTCTTACATGTATACTGTGGCCCCTGTTGGTATGTACTGCCCCTAAAGTATACTATGGCCCTTGTTAGAGAATTGCAGTCCCTGGTGGCAATGTATTTGGCCCGTCATTCTACTAGACTCTGTAGGTGTGTCTAGAAATGTCTATGGCCCTGTCAATGTAATGTGGCCTGCCCTCCTGGACATGTACTGTATTATAAACAGCTGATCAACTCTATCGTGAAGGTGTGCAAGACCAATTGTTTAAAAAGAGCTGATCTATAGTTACGCTGCTACTTGGGACTGCACAAATGGATAGTGTAATAGAAAGTCCTGTATGCTGTACAATCACTGGGGCCACAAACAATGGGCAGAAGGGCCGGATTCTGTGCTTTAGATATTAACTGTTGGCCCATGGGAAGTTACAGCGCTAGATGTATACGGGGCCCCTGTTGGTAAGTTATAGCCACAGATGTACTGTGGCCCCTGTTGGTAAGTTCAGCCATAGATGTATACTGTAGCCCCTGTTGGTATGTTTACTACCCCTAAATGTATATGGTGGCCAGTTAGAGACTTGCAGACCGGTGGCATGTATATTGGCCCTGTCTTTCTACTAGACTCCTGTAGGTGTGTCACAGCCTCTAGAAATTTACTGTCCTAATGTCACTGTATTGTGGTCCTGTCACTGGAATATGGCCCCGTCCATCCTGTCACTATATTGTGGCCCTGTCCCTCCTGTCACTCTAATGTGACCCCTTCCCTCCTATTGGACCCCTGTAATGTGTTCCCTTGATTGTGGCCCCTATCCTCCTGTCTATGATTGTAGCCCCTGTCCTCCTGACATAATGTGGCCCTGTCCCTCCTGTCACGTAATATGGCCCTGTCCCTCCTGTAACTAATGTGGCCCGTCCCTCCTGTCACTGTATATGGCCCCTGTCCCTCCTGTCACTGTAATATGGCCCTGTCCTCTCCTGTCACTGTAATGTGGCCCCTGTCCCTCCTGTCACATGTAATGGGCCCCTGTCCTCCTCCCCTGTCAATGAAATTGGCCCCTACCTCCTGTCTATGTATTGTGCCCCTGTCCCTCCTGACACTAAGTGGCCCTGTCTCCTGTAACTGTTGTAATATGTGGCCCCTGCCCTCCGTGTAATAATGTGGCCCTGTCCCTCCTGTCACTGTAATATGGCCCCTGTCCCTCCTGTCACTGGAATATGGCCCCTGTAGGGACAGGGGCCACATTCCATTGACTGGAGGGACAGGGGCCACATTTCATTGACAGGAGGGACAGGGGCCACATTTCATTGACAGGAGGGACAGGGGCCACATTCCATTGACAGGAGAGACAGGGGCCACATTTCATGGACAGGGGACACATTCCATTGACAGGAGGGACGGGACACTTTTCATTGACAGGAGGTACAGGGGCCACATTTCATGGACAGGAGGGACAGGGGCCACATTCTATTGACAGGAGGGACAGGGGCCACATTTCATTGACAGGAGGGACAGGGGCCACATTTCATTGACAGGAGGGACAGGGGACACATTTCATTGACAGGAGGGACGGGGCCATATTACAGGGACAGGAGGGACAGGGGCCATATTACAGTGACAGGAGGGACAGGGGCCACATTAGTGACAGGAGGGACAGGGGCCATATTACAGTGACAGGAGGGACAGGGGCCACATTAGTGTCAGGAGGGACAGGGGCTACAATACATAGACAGGAGGGATAGGGGCCACAATACAGGGAACACATTACAGGGGTCCAATAGGAGGGACAGGGGTCACATTAGAGTGACAGGAGGGACAGGGGCCACAATATAGTGACAGGATGGACAGGGGCCATATTACAGTGACAGGACCACAATACAGTGACATTAGGGACAGTAAATTTCTAGAGGCTGTGACACACCTACAGGAGTCTAGTAGAAAGACAGAGGCCAATATACATTGCCACCAGGGTCTGCAAGTCTCTAACTGGCCACCATATACATTTAGGGGTAGTAACATACCAACAGGGGCTACAGTATACATCTAGTGGCTGTAACTTACCAACAGGGGCCACAGTATACATCTAGTGGCTATAACTTACCAACAGGGGCCACCGTATACATCTAGCGGCTGTAACTTACCAATCGGCCAACAGTTAATATCTAAAGCACAGAATCCGGCCCTTCTGCCCATTGTTTGTGGCCCCTAGTGATTGTACAGCATACAGGACTTTCTATTACAACTATCCATTTGTGCAGTCCCAAGTAGCAGCGTAACTATAGATCAGCTCTTTTTAAACAATTGGTCTTGCACACCTTCACTAAGATAGATGTGATCAGCTGTTTATAAATACAGTACAGTGCCAGGAGGGCAGGGGCCACATTACAGTGACAGGGCCATAGTACATTTCTAGACACACCTACAGGAGTCTAGTAGAATGACAGGGGCCAATATACATTGCCACCAGGGACTGCAATTCTCTAACAAGGGCCATAGTATACATTTAGGGGCAGTAACATACCAACAGGGGCCACAGTATACATGTAAGAAGACGGGTTTGGTTTTATAGAGAATTGGGCAGACTTTGCTGTCGGCTACAGGCTCTTTAGTAGGGATGGGTTGCACCTCACTGATGGCGGTGCAGCTGTTTTAGGGAAGAAGATGACTAGAGGGTTGGAGGAAATTTTAAACTAGGTTGGGGGGGAGGGTATTATCAGTCTCACTGGGATAGATAGCCCAGGTGGAAAGCAGGGTGTAGATAGGCCAGTGGTGGGTGGAAAGGGGGTGGGGCTAGCATAGGGGATAGGGAGGCATGTGTATTAAAGTGTATGAATAAATGACAGGATCATAATCTAAAATGTATGTTTGCAAATGCGAGAAGCCTGGCTGACAAAATGGGTGAATTGGAAATTACGGCGTTGAATGAAAAGTATGATGTAATAGGTATAGCAGAAACATGGTTGAACAGTTCTCACGACTGGGCTGTAAATTTAGAAGGATACGCCTTGTTTAGACAGGACAGAGAAAAAAGGAAAGGGGGAGGAGTATGTGTTTATGTTAAAAAAGAATTGAAGACAAGTTTAAAAGAAGAGAACTGGCGATATGGATGTTAAAGTGGAGGCAATATGGGTGGAATTAGGCAACCGGAAACGGGGTAATGTCATTGTTGGTGTCTGCTATAAGCCGCCAAATGCTAGCAGAGAGGAAGTGAGTCCGCTTCATATGCAGTTGGCAAGGGCTGCAGGTTTGTGGAGTGTGCTCATTATGGGGGACTTTAATTACCCTGACATTAATAGGTGTAGTGAAACTGCCATCACAGAAAAAGGCGATGAGTTCCTGAATTTGTTGCAGGATAATTTTTTCTCACAGGTGGTTGAGGTTCCTACTAGAAAAGGAGATCTGTTGGATCTGGTAATATCTAACATTGTGTAGCGCATTATAGATCTAAAGGTAACCGGAGGCTTAGGGAATAGTGACCATGAAATAGTGTCGTTTGGACTATGCTATTGAAAGGAAAAGTGCGCTGGGTTAACAAAGGCTTTTAATTTCGGGAAGGCAAATTTTCCCAGGTTAAAAGTAGCTCTTCAGAAGGTCAACTGGGATAATGTAGTATTATCAGGTAAAGGTACTGAACAGAAGTGGACTGCGTTAAAGGGGATTTTAAGCCAGTTCACATCTAAATTTATACCCTTGGGAAATAAATGTAAAAAAATAAATTGCGCCCATGTGGCTGAATTCTGATGTAAAGAGGCAAATGGAAAGGAAGAAAAAGGCATTTAAAACCTTTAAGTCAGGGAACGGAAAGAGCCTTTAGGGATTATAAAAACTGTAACAAGGAGTGTAAGAAAGCAATCAAACTAGCTAAAATTATTAATGAATTTAGGATAGCTGAACAAAGCATCACTAAGTCTAAAAATTTTTTTAAGTATATTAATAGTAAGAAGATGAGGACTGAGAATGTGGCACCATTAATTAATGGGGATAAGTTAGTTACGGAGGATGGCGATAAAGCAAATGTCTTGAATATTTTTTTTCCTCTGTATACAATATAGAATATCCAAGTACAGATATCATAGAGTATAGTAGCAATAATGGTATAAAAGATTCAAGTGCACTTTGGTTAACCGAGGATATGTTTATCTAAATAAGGTTAATATTAATAAATCTCCTGGACCGGATAAAATACATCCTCGGGTACTTAGGAAGCTAAGTTCAGTTTTATCTTGGCCATTGTTTCTTATTTTTGCAGATTCCCTCATGTCCGGAGGTGTGCCTCTGGATTGGAAAAAGGCTGATGTTATTCCAATATTCACAGCGGGGTAATTACAGGCCTGTAAGTTTAACTTCAGTGGTGGGGAAGATCCTGGAAAGTTTAATAAGGGAACATGTTCTAGAGTATGTTTCAAGGACTGACATTATAAGTAGTAACCAGCATGGATTTAGGAGGAATAGATCTTGTCAAACTAACTTGCTTGGATTTTTATGAGGAAGTGAGTAGACTCTTAAACTAAAGTGCTAAGTGGGGGCCACAGGATTCTGTGTTGGGGCCGCTTCTATTTAATCTAATTATTTATGATTTGGAAGTGGGTATTGTCAGCAAGGTTTCTCTGTTTGCTGACAACACAAAACTTTGTCGACCATTAAAAACTTCAGAGGATGTTCAATCGTTGCAGGGGTATATAGATAGATTGTCACATTGGGCTGCTAAGTGTCAGATGAGATTCAATGTTGATAAATGTAAGGTGATGCATTTTGGACTTAAAAATCCTTGTGCTGCTTATACTATAATTGGCTCTGTGTTAAGTGAATCCCTGTTGGAAAGGGTTCTTGGAGTTTTGGTGGATAAGAAACTTAAAGGTAGCAAGCAGTGCCAGGTGGCAACAGCCAGAGCCAGCATGGTATTGTCTTGTATAAAGAGAGGTATGGATTCAAGGGAGGAAAATGTAATTCTCCCTCTTTACAAAGCATTTGTAAGGCCTCATTTGGAATATGCCGTGCAACTTTGGAATCCTGTGTACAAAAAGGACATCTTTGAAATGGAAAGGGTTCAGAGAAGTGCAACTAAATTAATAAGGGGATTGGGAGTTTGAATATGAAGAGAGACTGGAAAAGTTACAATTATGTACGCTAGAGAAAAGGTGCTTGCGTGGGGATATGATTACTGTGTATAAATATATTAACGGGCCATACAATAAACTATCTGGAGCATTGTTCACCAATAGAACATGTCAGAGGACACACGGACATCCCTTAAGACTTGAAGAAAAAAGGTTTAGGATTCAAGTTGGGAAAGGGTTTTCACTGTGAGAACGGTAAAGCTATGGAACTGTCTTCCAGTGGATGTTGTTATGGCAGGTTCATTGGTCAGTTTAATAAAAAGCTGGATGTGTTTCTGCAAACAAGGAATGTTACAAGTTACTGGGATTGATACATAAAGTAGAGTTGGGAAAGGGTTTGTCACTGTGAGAACGGTAAAGCTATGGAACTGTCTTCCAGTGGACGTTGTTATGGCAGGTTCATTGGATAGTTTAATAAAAAAGCTGGATGAGTTTCTACAAACAAGGAATGTTACAAGTTACTGGTATTGATACATAAAGTAGAGTTGGGAAAGGGTTTGTCACTGTGAGAACGGTAAAGCTATGGAACTGTCTTCCAGTGGACGTTGTTATGGCAGGTTCATCGGTCAGTTTAATAAAAAGCTGGATGAGTTTCTACAAACAAGGAATGTTACAGGTTACTGGTATTGATACATAAAGTAGAGTTGGGAAAGGGTTTGTCACTGTGAGAACGGTAAAGCTATGGAACTGTCTTCCAGTGGACGTTGTTATGGCAGGTTCATTGGTCAGTTTAATAAAAAGCTGGATGAGTTTCTACAAACAAGGAATGTTACAAGTTACTGGTATTGATACATAAAGTAGAGTTGATCCTGGGAAATTTCCGATTGCCTTTTGGAGTCAGGAAGGATTTTTTTTTCTCCTTCATAAATTTGGTGGGTTTTTTTTTGTTTTTTTTGCTTTCCTCTGGATCAACAGTTAGGCAGGAAATGAGGATATTGCTAGATCGGGTTGGACTGGATGGACAAATGTCTTTATTCAACCTCAAATATTATATTGTACCATAGGTTAAACAGAGTCCCAATCCTATACCTGCTAAGTACCAACATGACTGTATACTGACTGTACTATACCTAAATTGATTCTTATTCTGCTTAAAAATGAATTGTGAATTGCCCCATGTGGTACAAAGACTAATACTCCTCAATCCATTTCCTATTGGGAAGTCATTGTTATATTTTTACCATTGACCATTCATCTAGCGGTCCCATATGGTTATTTTTACACTAGTGCATCATACAGCCACTTTAGAATTTCCCTCTGAGTGAAGCAACAGGAATGTTCCTGAATGCAACTGGGTGAGATGGAGGAATGGGATAACAATGTGAATTAAAGGGTATCTGTAATAAAAACTTTTTAAAAATTACCCATTAGCGAAAAGTATAATTTTACAGCTATCACTGAACCAATTTTTTGACAGTTGGTATTTGTGAATTGTTGGAAGGAGGAGTTGGTTAACTGTGGGAGGGAAATACTTAGCAGTATTGAAAGCAACACACGCTGCTCAGAGTAAAGGCTACTAAAGGTGGGTACAAACACTAATGATAAAGGACAAATACCATTGATACCGTATTTCCCCTTTATTACTAGTGTGTGTTGCACATTTCCGAGCGCTCTCGAGGCCTCATGATTGTTTGGAACTGTCCAAAAAAAATTCCTTTGGCTGCGGTCATCTCTTTGTACTTAAAGTATAGGGTGTCGACCTCAGCTGAGGGAAATCTGCAGTCCAAAGCGTTCTTGCTGTGCTTTACATTAGGTGAATACTCGAGACTTTGTGTAGAGGGATCTTTAGAAAATGACAGATGGAGTCTTTCAAGTGTGTGTACCTTGGTTCTCACCTTGGTTTGCCATTGTAGGAGCTTTTACTGAGCCTATGTAACATCCAAAGCACATGAGCATATGCGCAGTAATGACGGGAGACACATACATACTTTGGTCATGGCTTCTATATTGTCATTAAAGGGTAACTGTGGTCTTGAATTCTTCCAAACTAGTAAGAATGATATAAAAAGCCTTCCATCACACCTTCAAAATAAAAGGTTCAGCAATATTACTTCCTGCTTGAACACTTCCTGTTTTCATCCATGTGTCTGGTGATGTCACTCAACCTACTGGAAGCAGGAAGTTTGAACATTCACCCCGATGTCATTTGTCACAGGCTCCAGCCAGAGATGTGATTGTCAGCTCATTTTAAAGGAAATACTGCAGGCTTTCATTCAACCATAACTTGTTTTGAGACCACAGTTGCCCTTTAAAATCATCCTGCTATGCCATTAAACCAATAACTGTAACACAGATGCATGAACCATTAAGTATGTTTTCATTTTTTATGTTTAAAGCAACAATTGAAAAGGCAAAAATAAATGTTTTTTTCTGGTTGCACCCATGGGATATCACTATACATTACTATGTTCATATATATTGCATCAATTTCCTGCTGTGATAATAAATGACTCGTTTGCATTAATTCCTCATGTTGTGTTGTGTTAGAACAGCGACACTCCTCTCTCTTTACTATCTTACAGCGGTTTGTTTTTCCTTGTTTAGTTCGCTGAAGTATGAACATTGACAATAAACTCGGTGGCATCTTCCTTAAATGCAGCCCAGTAAGCGACATGCAATCTTCCAGAGGTCTGGTTGGCCTAGGTACAGCTGATCAGCCATGCACAGTACTTCCTCTGAGAGAGGCAGGCCTGATGGGGAAAGCCCTGTCTCAGGGCATAGTGTCAGGTCAGAATATAATACAGGCACGGGATGAGATGATGTCACAGGATGAGCTCATGATGCAAGAGGAAACGGTGAAAAATGACGAAGAGGCAATAGATTCCCAAGAAAGATTACTTCCACAGGGGCTGCATTTTACGGTCAGTTACCTGCTTGCTTGGCGCAATTGTTCATATAGCTAGAGCTTATCACGTGTGACTAAAATGCATAAATAGGACAGAATTAAGGATCACCTATTTTCTTTCTTAAAGGGAAACCAAAGCTAAAATATAAATGCATGAATTTTGTAATTTCTAACAGGTGGCTGTCTCAATCGTGCTTAATTTTCTAGGTTTCTAGCTTTAACAATGGGTCACAGACCCAGATAAAGAATTGCACATGCTTAGTAAATTTTCTAGCCCCTCCCTCTCCACCCTGCCAGAGCCCTCAATTTTATACTGGCCTTGATGTATAAAATACATTTGGGCTCGCTGTTTCCCCTGCTGTCTCCTTTGCACGTGGGTCAACCTTATAAAAAGCTCATTGAGTGGAGGGCGGAGGCAGATACAATTTCTAGAGTGGAATAAAACATAAAAAAACTCAGAACGACAAAGAATCAGAGCACAATAATATTAAATCAGTCATCGGTGTCTCACCTCATTTTGATATGGTTGTTTGGAAGTTTACCTTTCTAGCATGTGGTGTGTGTCTTATTTCCCAGTGTTCCAGTATCACACAGTGTGGTCACAGACCATTATGTTCTTTACACATGCTCAGTCCTAAGATGCTGCAGGAACTTGTTACAGTTGGTCACACCCACTAGTAGCCTCTAGCCAATCCTTTTACAGGACAGATTAGGCAAGGGACCATGTGACTGAGATCAGGGGTGTGGCCAGGCACTGTACATACAGATATTTCATACAGTTCTTCAGGGGGTTAAATTTAAAGGGAAAAAAAATTCAGTGGAAAATATTATTTTTAAAATTCTCATGTAATACATATATTTGTTATTCTGCATATTCTCTATGAAAAAAAACAGCTGATTTTATACCCTTTGCTATGCCCTGCCATTGCTAGTTCTGTAACAATCCCTCTTCTTCCCAGAATGCACCACTACCTTGGAAAGTTCCTAACAGTAATTTCTACTGATTGGCTGTCGGATGGGTCAAACATGCTCAGATCTCTACTGAGCAACTGAATCAACCCAGGCGCTGGGTCATGGGCAAGACCATAACGGTCTCTACTAGGGGTCCTGCAAACAGGAAGTCAGTATTTAGTTGCAGTTATTTATACACAGACAAAATGCTGAATGGGCAGGTTAAGGTCATTGGGATTAAAGCAAATGTGTTTGCCCCTTTACAGTTTATTGGTGTTTTTAGAGGGGATATTTTCAGATTCTGGATTTGTAAAAAATTGGGTTCTCCTTTAAATCTCTGGTTACAAATGTCCCTTTATTATGCAATGGATTATGTAATACTTTGATTATTACAGTATATGATAGTTAACCTTTACAATGACTGGTCTGCGTATGCCAAAACATTAATGTATATAATTGTAATACTAATTAGCCATTTATTCTTTTATCATATTTACTAACTTGCTCGTTTAGTGATCTGTCACCATATAGGCCCTGGTGATTGAATGGACATGCCCTTTAACCTGATATATTTCTGCGTAGAGGTTGATACACACAGGCAGACTTAAACCCTTTATTCTCTGATGACAGTCCTACCAATAGATATACTAATCAGTAGATTGTCCCGGGGGGTCTCTCACTATGGCTTCTATCTATGAACAGGTTCAAGTGAAGCAGGAAATGAAGTTCTTGGAGGAAGCAGATTCACAGGTATCGGGAAACACACAGCTGCCTGTGGATTTACAGAAGAAGAAGAAAAGAAAGCAGCGTTCCCCTGCCAAGGTACAGTCACACCTAGTTGTCAGGACATGTCTACGTATTGTGTGTGTGTATATATAAATGTGTGTGTGTGCAGGGGGGTGTTTAAAGAAATGCTGATATCTGATTAGCTGGCCATGTGAATGGTGACAAATCATCAGAGAAACCACCGTTGTTAGCTGCTGCTGCTTGTGAATAATCTCTTGGTAGCTCCATTGCTGACGTTTCCTGTAATGTTCTGTATCCAAGTTACACTCATCTCTGGCTATCTGAACAATATTCCCAGCCACCTTCTCTATTCGGCCTTAGTAATATGTACAGATCAAGCGTCGTATGATAGGTTTACATTTGTTATGTGAGATCAGTCATTTCATGGATATAATAAATGTAACAAAATGACCATCAGTTTGCAGAATAAATGTAATTGCTGATAACTTTAGTGTGCAGAGAGCCAATATCTTAAAATTAATGACTCCATTACCACATGGACCTGCAAGAGAAAGTAGCGCATTTTGAAAATGTTTCTTATAAAAGATTTGGCAACTGTAAAGGATTTAAAGGTTAAAAAAATAGATTGGAGAGGAGAGAGATGAGAGGCCGGGAGTCCAAGCAGTAGAATGTTACAGTAGCCAAGACGGGAGATTATAAGGGCATGGATGGGCATTTTAATATAGACTGGAGAGGAGAGAGATGAGAGGCCGGGAGTCCAAGCAGTAGAATGTTACAGTAGCCAAGACGGGAGGTTATAAGGGCATGGATGGGCATTTTAATATAGACTGGAGAGGAGAGAGATGAGAGGCCGGGAGTCCAAGCAGTAGAATGTTACAGTAGCCAAGACGGGAGGTTATAAGGGCATGGATGAGCATTTTAGTAGTGGAGAGAGAGGAAAGGGCGGATCTTGGCAATATAAGGAGAAAACGACAGGTCCTAGCGACATTGTTAATGTGATGGTGGAAGTCAAAGATCACTCCAAGGCAGCGTGCAGATTCCACTGGGTTAATGACCATATTGTCAATAGAGATGGAGAAGGGTGGACTAGGTCCCAGTCTAGGGGGGAAATGATTTATTCCGTTTTGGATAGATTGAGTTTAAGGCGGCGGTGCGCCATCCAGGAGGAAATAGAGACATTAGTAGTTTTCTTATCATATGTCTAATCTTATTTGTGAATTACTTATTTATTACTGGATTTATGTTAATATTTGTCCCCTAGACTGAATAATCCCCGTTATTATGTAAGGGGAAATATGAGTGGTTGGGACAGATTTTTGAGGAAGTTGTTCACTTCCTGAGTTGCTCTGCTAATCCTCCCATTCATAGAGTCACTAGAGGCGAGGGGCATCCCCCTTATTGTCAGCACTGAAATATATTTATAAATGCAGGTTGGGTCCGGTACCTATGGACTGGTACTGAGATAATTTTACAAGAATAGCTCAGGGATGATTGGTCATGCTGCACCCAGTCGATATGGCCAAAAGGTCAGGAATCAGATTAAATAAACACTTCCTGATCAGCAAGTTCACAATAGAGTTGACAATAGCCTGCAGTTCTCCTTTAAATGATATTTAGGATGTGAGCTGCCAGTCATTCCAATGTATCTACTTTTAGATACTGACCATCAACGAGGATGGCTCCCTCGGTCTGAAAATTCCTAAGTGCCATGTGTGCGAGCATTGCAACGCCGCATTTCGTACCAATTACCACCTACAGAGACACGTCTTCATACACACCGGTGAGTGCGGGTTTCTGGGGCAATAACAGAGGCTATTTTGCTTTAAAATCCCAATTCATTTCATTTAGATCAGGTTTTCCAACCTGTGTCCCTCCAGATGGCTGAAAACTACAACCCCCAGCACTCATTGATTTAATTCCTCAATCAAGGAATGCTGGGAGTTGTAGTTTTCATTACATCTGGAGGGCCACACGATAGACTGCCCTGATTTAGATACATTAAGTCACAGAGGTGAGAAGGTAAGAGAAATAAATGGTGGAATAATGGTTAAAGAAGCACAAAACCTAAAATGTAAATGACCTGGAATGAATTCTATAATAGCTAACTAACTGATATCTTTCATCTCTGAAATCAGCAGCATTGTGGAGAAATTATGTTTATAATTCTGCAGGGAAATGCCGCTATCTTCTAGCTAGGAATTAAATCAGATTTATTTGTTTAGTTCCTTAAAGGACTAAAACTAAATGCTTATAATAATTGATTATAACTTCCTGTGGAATAGGGGCCAGATCCCCTCATTTCCTGTTCATGGGGTAGGATGAAGTTTGTTGTTGCAGAAACAGATTGGGAGGAAATATCAGTAATGATGGCATTCTGGATTTCTAAGGCCTAGAGGTGGCCATAGACGTAGCAATATTATCAGGCGATACCCGGTATTGTCAATCTGTACGTGGTGTCCACAGATGAAATCTAGTTTATCTGTCTATGGCCCCATGCTCTGCAATTGGCACTTCTTTCCATTGGATAGATTGGATTGGATAGACAGACTTAGGTGGGGGCAGAGCTTGGACAAGATAGTTGGCCTTTAAATGATAACTCTGTTGTCTTGTTCCAGGTGAGAAACCCTTTCAGTGCAGTCAGTGTGAGATGCGTTTCATTCAGAAATATCTGCTCCAGAGACACGAAAAAATCCACACAGGTGAGTCCTCCGCACCCCTTGTTAGAATTGTGGGTCTGTTAAAATATAGCAAATGGCGTGATTTTGATTTTCCTTTCCTGTTCTGTTTGCAAATAATAGCAAGCAGGAATTTATTAATATAGTTATGACGTTTAATTGTTTTGGTCTGACAGGGGAGAAACCATTTAACTGTGATGAATGTGGAATGCGTTTCATTCAAAAATATCACATGGAAAGGCACAAGAGAACACATAGCGGGGAGAAACCATATCAGTGCGAGTACTGTCTGCAGGTAAGAGAGCGCTGACTGACACCTACCTGTGAAGATCTTTTCCTATTACCTACATTTGAACCAACTGTTCTGCTGTTTGTATAAGCCGGTTAACAGTATATCAGTTTTTTGATTATTCTTTAAAATATGTATTTTTTGCGGAGATCATGTATATGTAATTGTAAAGCTATACTTCCTGCTTGGAATACTGGGTAAATTATATCTTATAGTAATGAGCACCCTAACTCCTGTTAGGGTATAATGGTCAGTGATATGTAACAGAAAATATACCGTATATATTATAATATATAGTCTTAATAATGTGTGGAGAAACCTCTCTAATGACTAAGAAATAAGTGAATGTCGATTGATTACTGGCTAGCTCTGTACTCCATAGTGTTATAAGTAAAGGCGTAAAGGTTTGCCCATGCTCTCTGCAGAAGCCAATCATATGCAGACGTTTTACTAGGTAACTGCAGTTAAATAACATATGACTGGTTGTTGAAAACTTATTGTATTTTGCATCTTTTCTCGCAGCCCATTATGGGTGGATCTGACTGTTATCTTGTGTTTTGCAGTATTTCTCCAGGACAGACCGAGTCTTGAAACACAAACGTATGTGTCATGAAAACAGGGAAAGGAAACCAGGGAAGTGTGCAAGCAAAACAGGTCTGGTATCTCCAGAGGATGACCTCAGTTTATCTTCCAAAGACGGATCCACAAAGAAGCCCCAGAAAAGCGACAAGAAGTTTTCAGGGATGAGTGAAAAGGAAGATTCTTTAGAGAAGTCGGAACAGAAGAAGGAGAAGGTTGACTTCCTACCACTCTACGCCGCCAGCACCAAAGTGAAGGATGAATACATGGTAGCCGAGTACTCTGTGGAAATGCCCCAGTCCTCTCTTACCACGTTGCATTTACAGGAAGTGATACCAGAAGACATATCTTCCCCGAAAATGCTGCTTAAAAAAGTCAGTAGTAAAAAGGGCATTAAACAGGTTCTAGAGCAGAACCAGACGCTGACAGCGCTCAATTCCTTTGATGACGGCAAGATTGCTAAATACACGTTTGAGCTGGTGGATAAGAATGTCTTGCTGGATTCGGGGAGTAACTCTGATTTGGATCATGGTGACCCACTGCAAGATGGGGTCAGTAAGCCTCCCAACAGCAGCATTAGTTATGATGAAGCTATGCAGTTCTCCAAGAAGAAGAGGTACTTACAGGCGGCCACTAGTAGCAGCAGTGCCCGTGAATATACCCTGAATGTGAGCTCCATTGCCTCTCAGCCATCTGTCACCCAAACGGTCGTCACCAGCATCATGGACGAAAGCAGCACAGCTGTGCTTATGGATACCCAAGGTCTGACTGTGGACATCAAAGCCAACCAAGATAAAAATGTCATTCCAGATGAGGTTCTGCAGACGCTGTTAGATCACTACACTCATAAGGCCAACGGGCAACACGAAATCTCTTTTAGCGTTGGGGACACCGAGGTTACATCTAGTATATCCATCAATTCTTCAGAGGTAGGTGAGACCAGCCAGCCAGAAGGGCTAGGGTCCACCTCGTCAGTCCCATCTTCAGACAAGGCTAGTATGCTTCAGGAATACTCCAAGTTCCTGCAACAGGCCTTAGAACGGACTAGCCAAAATGATGCATATCTGAACAATGCAAGCCTTAACTTTGTTACGGACAGTACGGCTCTTTCTGGCCCAACCACTTTTCCCTTGATAGACAAGCATATGTACGCCACGCTGCCAATTAGTAGCTTTCGGCCAGGATTGGTCACCCCTCTCCGAGTGACACCTGACAAGTCTCACTTTGGTCTAATTATAACCGATTCTCAGCACAACTTCAGCTTTACAGCGGACGATGGTAACCACGAATCTCCTGCATCTACATCTTCCGCGCAGGATTTCATAGATCAGGTGACCGGTCAGAAAAAGGCAGATTCGCAGCCTGTTCACCAGGCTTACCAGCTGAATGCCTTTGAGCAGCCCTACAGAGCTCAGTTCCAAGGGGCCCGCGCTGGGATATCCCCCCAATTTAGCACCGCAAACGGACAAGTGAACTTGCGGGAACCGACGGCCAGTCCAGACTTCGCAGAATTCTCTTTGGTGAATGTAAACGAGAGCAGAACACAACTGCCCTCTACCCCGGACCCAGCAGCTGGCCAAACTTTTGGCTAATGCCTTTAATATTTAAGTTGTGTTTTCTTTTCCCTTATTACCACAAAAGGGGGGGGCTCTCCTTTGTACAAGGTCTGTTATATGTAGCGTATAACAATACAGAGTTGCCCCATACACTTCCAGATCCCTTTAGGTAATTGCCAACTATATACAGTAGGACACTGAGATTTCATAATCCCTAGAGGAGGTTATAGATCTGGGCTAATAAACACTTTCTCTTCCTGGGCACCTCCAAGTTTAGGAACTGGAAGTGTATGTGCGTGTGTGTGTGTGTGGGGGGGGGGGGAGATGTGCAGCTTAGGGAAAAAACTAACCTGGGCAGTCTTAACAGCAGCCAGAGACCCAGACTCCTCTGCTGTAATGGGGGCCTCTCCTATTGTATGTTTGTGCTATCCCCTCAATCTGGTAACACGTCATAAAGTTCACATTTCCAGAAAGGGAATTTTCTTGCCTGGGTGCAGACTAATGTTTTACCCTGAGAGGGGGGAGCCTTCTGCTCAGGTGAAACAAATATAAAATATTATAAGGCACTTTAGAAAAAAATCTGGAGATTCCTGACAGAGGGGGCAGCAGTGGGATTATGTTAAACATAATTCAGAACAGGGCAAGGATCCGGAGACCTGCATATCCCCCTTCCTCAGGGGAGGGGCGGTTGATATCCGTGATCTGCCTATTTTCCCCATCAGCTCTGCTTCCTGCTGCACCACCAGAGCGGTAGTTATGTGCTCTGATACGCTCATCAGCGCTTTACTTTAGGTTTGCTTCCTGCTTATTGCTTTGCTGCTTCTGTTCCCCAAAACCCTGATTTGTGGGAGAACCCACTTTAGAAAGCACTTATGTTTGTCAGTGAAATAATTGTATTTGTACGATTTTATTGGAGCGCATGTGTATACTGTTCGTAAGGTAGGCAAATACACAGGTATATACACGGCGTCTACATAGCAGAGACATGTATGTTGGTTTATTATCTGATTTTCACTTGATCCAAATTTTTTTTCCGGATAAGGAAACTTTTTTTTTAGAGTAGCTCACCCAGATTTTGTTATTATGCCTTTATTATTATTATTATTATTATTAATATTTGCACAAAGTGCTTAGAAGTGACCTGTCCGGCTGCTTTGTCCGACATTTCTAGTTAAAGGGCATGTCCACCCTTAAAGAAAAAAATGGTAAATTGTCAGTTACTTGGCGCCTAACTGATATATTTTGCACTTTATTTCCTGTATTACTAAATAGATATTTCAGGATATATATATATAAAAAGCTCACTGAGCAGAGGGAGGAGGCAGATAACTTTGCCAGAATGGAATAGAACTCATCTTATAAAAAGCTTATGTAACAAGTAAGTAAATTGAATTGGGTGTGCACTAGGCTTCTATTTTGTATGTATGTTAAATATCTAGTTACAAATACACGTAATAAACTGGTAAAAATAGCAGATACAATTGCAGGTAGATAAATGGCAAGTCACTAGTATTTTGTTTTAAGGGTGGACATGCCCTTTAATGTAGCAATGTGCTGGACAATTCTTGTGCTCAATTGTCTCCAGTGCAAAATCGGTTGCACTGATTTTGATAAAAAGTGATCTATATGAAATGTAGAATCGATGAACCCAGTCGGAAAAATTCCTCTGCATTTAATCAGGTCAGTCGATAATTACTCGATCCAACAAGCCTGCATATTGACTTGATAATCTCTACATAACCAACCACACACCGGGTCCTACAGCCAGTAGTTTTATCAAACAAATTGACTGAGATGCAAATTGATTGAACGCAAGTTGATCCATGTGTGGCTAGCTTTAGTTTGCTTTGACACTTTAGGTCACTGCTCCCCTACCAACACGTTTTTTTTTAAAAAGTAGAACACATTTGTGAAGGAGCTCAGGTTAGTTGGACCATCAGCCAATAGGATATCCTGCTTTTTTCCAAATTATGGCACTTTGGATTTGATTTTTAAACTCTCCTAGTGTGGAATGCAATTCCTGGGAAGATTTTTTAATGAGTTTCCTATAGCTGATATGAGTTTGGCACTTTTATATAACCTTCTCCTACCCAGGATGTAAGGAAGGGGAGAAAGATTCAGTATTTGTTAACCAGTTGAGAATCGATAAATTTGTCCTTTAATATTACAAACATTGCTGATCTGGCTAGTGGATTTACCGTATTACGGTATATACACCAAGGCTTTGATAGACGATTACTGATTATTGCAGACAGATGGTTACAACTTGTAATTTGGAATCATTCAGTGTTTGTCAATGCGTTCATATGCTAGAGTAATAATTCAAATGTTTAGTACTATCAATGACTACCGGTACACAACATTGTACTGAGTTCATCCTCCTTACACTATGTGGCTAATTATATGAATGAATAATCACTGGTGTAAATGTAGGTGAATGGGAAATTACACTAATGTATTAGAGTAAGTGTGGGTTGATGTGTAAATGATTACACTGGTGTAATAGCGTAAATGTTCAGTGTATGAATAAGTGATTGTACTGGTGTAATAGAGTAAATTTAGGTCAGTGTATGAATGAGTATTTACAATGATGTAATAGTGTAAGTATTGGTCAGAATAAATAAGTCATCAGTGGTGTAATAGTGTACAGGGGAGTAACAAGCTAAGGGGGGCCAACTTCTTTTTTTTCCTTATGACAGGAATAGTCTCCTCCCAGAAAATCATAATGGATGAAACTCAGATAGGGGCCCCACCATAGTTTTGCTGCAGGCCCCAGTGATTCATAGTGTAAGTGTTGGTCAGTGTATGAATAAGTGATTACACAGGTGTAATAGTATAAGTGTTGGTCAGTGAATGAATAATACAAATAGTGTAGTGTGGGTCAGTGAATGAATGAGTGATTACACTGATGTAATAGTGTAAGTGTGGGACAGTATGAATGGGTGATAACAATAGTGTAAGTGTGGGTCAGTATATGAATAAGGGATAACAATAGTGTAAGTGTTGGTCAGTGAATGTATAAGTGATAAGAATAGTGTAAATAGTGTGGGTCAGTGTATGAATAAGTGATTACACTAGTCTAATAGTGTAAGGGTTGGTCAGTGAATGAATAAATGATAATAGTGTAAGTGGGTCAGTATATGAATAAGTGATTACACTAGTGTAATAGTGTAAGTGTGGGTCAGTGTATGAATAAGTGATAAAAATAGTGTAAGTGTGAGTCAGTGTATGAATAAGTGATTACACTAGCGTAATAGTGTAAGTGTTGGTCAGTGTATGAATAAGTGATAAAAATAGTGTAAGTGTGGGTCTGTGTATGAATAAGTGATTACACTAGTGTAATAGTGTAAGTGTTGGTCAGTGAATGAATAAGTGATAATAGTGTAAGTGTGGGTCAGTGTATGAATAAGTGATAACAATAGTGTAAGTGTGAGTCAGTGTATAATAAGTGATAACAATAGTGGTGAGTCATGTATGATAAGTGATAACAATAGTGTAATAGTGTAAGTGTTGGCCAGTGTATGAATAAGTGATAACAATAGTGTAAGTGTGAGTCAGTGTATGAATAAGTGATAACAATAGTGTAATAGTGTAAGTGTTGGCCAGTGAATGAATAAGTGATAGTAGTGTAAGTGTGGGTCAGTGTATGAATAAGTGATTACACTAGTGTAATAGTGCGAGTGTGGGGAGGGGAATGAATGGTTTGAGACAGAGACAAAACGTGTCTACTTCCCAACCCCAATGTTTTTAGACCAGACAGATTTTATATGAATTTTTTACCTCCCTTTACCTATATATATTGCTCCTTTTCCTCGGTGTGGGAGAGGAGCTTTGTCCCAGCAGTATGGCTTCTTAGCACCGTGTGTCGGACCTTCCTTCCCTGTGTAGCAGTAAGTTCAGGGTTGGTAGTGTAAAGTGCAAACTGGCTCATTTATGGATTTTAACCATTTCATAACCTGCCACAATAGGCCACTTTATTTTACCTGTTTGTTTTTATTGTTAATATTAACCCTTTATGTGCGGAGTGGATTGTCTCTAATGTGGCCCTGTAGAGGGTTGTCCGGACTCTATGGGACAGTCATTAACCACTGATATGCCAGTTAATTATGGTTCTATTTGGAATTATTGGATCCTATGGTGGCCATAGACGTAGCCATATTACCGCTATTGGATGATAATTGCTTTGTGTGTGATGTCCAATGATGAAATAGCGTCATCAAAATTGGCCCCTTTTTTCATTATGGGGCTTGCGAAATTTTAGTCCGATTGATATTATCTGATGCCATTTATTGGTGTAATCCTGGGTCCGGACAGTTAATAATGTAACACACGGTTCCACGGTAAAGGAAATATGAATGCTTCATATTAATGTTTTAAAAGGGTTTTGTTGGCTGATCCCATAACGTCCCTACAGGGGGTGGAAAGTGATGTCACAAGATAATGGATAGCTTTGGCTACTCCATAAATGAAAAACTATATAAAGATAACCCATCAAACCCCTATACACAGAACTGCAGAACTGAAAGATATAAACGGGGGAGATGAACATTTGACCGCATAACAGATTAGTCTACATCTTTCAAACTATTGCAGGGGGGAGGGTGTTACTTTTCTCACATCTAAAGACACCTATAAAACTACGGTTCTGGTCGATTCTTTAGTATTTCTTTAATTGGCCATCACTGTATTGGAGACCTTGGGGGTGGTCTGGTAGTTATTAATGGACTTATTATAAAAATAGCTGATTTAGAAAAAAAAAAAGCTATTTAAAGCTTCATTTGCACTTTGACCCTTTCTGAATATCCCATCCCACATCCCTTTAAGCACCCTTTCCTTTTCTGAGTAGCCCATCCCTTAAGCAACCCTTTTCCTTTTCTGAATATCCCATCCCACATCCCTTTAAGCACCCTTTCCTTTCTGAGTATCCCATCCCTTTAAGCACCCTTTCCTTTCTGAATATCCCATCCCACATCCCTTTAAGCACCCTTTCCTTTCTGAATCTCCATCCTCATCTCTTTAAGCACCCTTTCCTTTCTGAATATCCCATCCCACATCCCTTTAAGCACCCTTTCCTTTCTGAATATCCCATCCCACATCCCTTTAAGCACCCTTTCCTTTCTGAATATCCCATCCCACATCCCTTTAAGCACCCTTTCCTTTTTGAATATCCCATCCCACATCCCTTTAAGCACTTAGCTGACATGCACATTGCAGTTTTGCTATGGTCAGCCAAACAGAACGTTTGACGAGTCAGTTTCCCTCACTGTGCGATTTGGAATAAACCCGGGATTCCAAGATTATGATTCATTAGTTTAGACTTCCCCTTTAAATGTGTTGTGCATAATTTAAAGGTAATCTTCATTTTTGACTTTTTTGCTTTTAAACGAACATAGTTCTTAGGGAAAGGTATAATGTGACAGTAGGACCATATATTTAAGCTAGACATGTTATATCAGTGTTGCACTTTAAACCAAGAACATACTGTCTGTATTGTATTTCATAAAAATGTTTTCCAGATTTTAAGAGATTTGTTTGAAACTACACAGGGCAGATTCTCGGCTGTTCTGTGGAATGAATGAAAATCTTACTATTAATAACAGTATTATTACATGCTCAACAAAAAAGAGGTGTATAATAGAAATACGCTTCCCCTTGGTAGATTGATATATGCAGACAATTAAATAATCTAAATCGGTCTATCCAAACCACACAAAAAGGAATCCCTTCTGCTACAAAATGGTAAATTAAAGTTACACATGAAAACATAGTATGCTTACCGCAGGTGCATAGGCCCCAGACCTATTGATTCGTCGCTGGAGTCCAATTATCTCAATGTTCAGCTGCGTCCCTGGATTAAAATAATGGACAATTATTCCCATATTTACACCTCCCCTAACCACCGGCTTACCTGATAGTACTCAGGGTGAGGACCTTAACCGCTAGGTCCTAAACCCTGGCTTCTGACTATAGGGTCTGTAAGTAGCTATCAAATTATGGCCTCTGGCGCTGGTGTCTCCTTGCTTCCTGGACTGTTCCTAAACCTGACCAATGGGAAGACGTGCTGTGCAAGGAATGTGTCTCCCAATTGGCCAGTCCAGAAGGAAACCGTGGTACACAAGCAGACATTGACAGCTTGTTATGGACCCTATAGTGAGGACCCAGCAGTATCTGTCCTCATTCTAGGTACTAATAGGTGTGTGGGGAGGGAGAGGTGTGTGTAAAGGTGTCCAAACACTTGCGGCCGAGGTCGCAAACTCACAATCCAATTTGGATGGAATCGGATCTTAAGTTTGCCTATGCGGGAATACAAAGGAACGATCGTTCCATGTATACTTTATAGTATTGTCTACACCTCCAGTAGAAGTGTACAGCATGAATCTTTCAACTTGCTGGATGCTTCCAGAACTGTTGCCAACAGTTGCAATATCCAATAGAAATAGAGCTGACTGGTGCACCCATCTCATTTTCTATTGGACATATACTTTTAAAGGAACACTTGTTTGTTTGTAATAATGCACACGCAACAATCCGACAGAGACTTTCCGACAGTGGTAACTTGTTGGCTTTGCGATCTATCCATAGACATTGCAGATAAAGGAGCCCATATGTATCCTTTAGCTAGGGTATAAATGCTCATTAAATTTTCAGATAAAAACACGAGATGGTTCCCAGTAAAGCTGGGTACACACGATTAGATATTTCGGTCCGATCGACCGATAGTTCAGTGTATCGGTCGATCGGACCGAAATTATCGAATCCGCATGTGCCCATGTCCGATCGACCGTTCGTCCGAATCGGACGAAAGGACGATCGGACAGGGTGGAAAACCTCGTCCGATCGTGCGGTCCTCTATGGACCGCACGATCGGTCGCGGTGACTATCGGACGCGGCTGCTTTTGCCGCGACCGACAGTCCTTCCTCCTGGCCGACCGTTCGAAAGTATCGAACGGTCGGTCAGGAGGAAAAATCGCTAGGTGTGTACCTAGCTTAACTCAGTAACTGCTGTAACGTGGACAGTTTGACTACATAATTTCCATTAGATCATTAAAATAGTCACCCTTTAAATACTACCAGACTGAAAGCACAATTGGATCCTAATAAAGGGGCAGATTAGCCCACTTGTTTCTAAAGGCTAGTACACATGTAGAATTGTGGGGCCAACTGGTGTTGCACAATGTGTTTCAAATGCCCACTTTGACAGGCCATTGTTTCCTATATGGGCATTTGTTTGAACACTTGTTTTGGGCGACCGAGCTTCCATAAACAAAATGATTGTCTGACAAAATGGCTGTACGATGGGTGTGCAAATGCATCTTTCCTCGTCTGCAAAATTGGACTTGCTGTGAAGGCCTTAAGAGGTCCCCAGATTAGGGAGTCTGAGATTTCCCTATTAAACATCACCCACTGCCCTGTGTGACTGGTAAACAAAACACTATGTATTTTTAAATCTCCTTTTCTGTGTTGAGGTGATAGATTGTACCCACACAGTGCAAAAATAATGGCGGTGTGCATTATGGGACATAATTGTATTCATTTTCATCCAGCAAGACATACTACTGAACAGCTTTATTCTGCAATTTATCTTCTTTTATTTTTTTTTTAATTATAGAACCTTATTATAACATCCCACCAGTGCACGCCAGCAGTAACCTATAACAACTTGACATTTAACACAAATTCAATATTAGGTACAAAAATGTGCCCGTGCTGTGAATTTTCCTTAACTGATCAGATTATACCTTTTAACTTGTCTACTTCAGTTAGAAAACATTTTGTAATATCTGATTGGTTGTAACAGATTAAGAACACGGACTAAAATGTTGCAACTCTTTTTAAATAAGCCCCCAAAGGTCTAAGGGCTGGTACTGAAGGACCTTTTAGATTGATTGACTAAACTTTTGGTTAAATGTGCAAAAACGTCTCAATACAAGGACCATGGAAAATAAACCGTTCAAACAAGCCCAGGTGATGTATCTAGCTGTAGTGAATCCAAAGTTGTAGGCATGTAAAGTTTCACTTCCTGGTCTGTACTATCTCTGTGACAGACCTGTATCATTAGTCCTACCCCCAACATTCAATCTTTCCTAAAGCTAGTTCCTTTGAAACATTCTCTTTTCTTTCTCTTACCTATGGACATCTTAGGGAGAGGTAAAGTTTCCTTTTCAGGCACTATTTTCAGGTTAAAATAGTGCACATAAAAATTTTGTGTGGTTTTGTATCTGCACACATAAAATATATCCACACACACAGCCAATAAAGATATGAGGGAATATTGATCAACGTTAGTGACCTGGTTGAGAATATTAGGCCCTGGTTGGCCAGTTTCTACCAGCCTTAGTTTATCTTCTAGTTGGTTGCACCGATGATAGTTATAAGCCCCGACTGTTTTGTTTTGTATTGAAACTTTTTCTATTTCAATTTCTGGTCGTCCTAACAATAAGGTATAATTTCCCCAAACAATATTCAAGGCTGGTTTTGTCCACTGTGGAATCCATTTGCCCCATTTACTCACCTCCATATCATAGGGTAAAACCACAAGCCTATACACATTACAAGTCATTTCAGGCCTCCTAGTGTTGGGGGTTTACAATTCAAATGCTGCTTTATCACCTCCCGCTATTCCCCCCAATTCACCTGAATCTTTTTATATTTCACAGGGAGAAATAAATCATTTTCTAATGGAAACCTTAAATCCAGGTATTTGTTTTCTACCAGTTGGCGAAATATTTTACTGCCCTGAAGCAGATGCAGGTCAATACCCATAGAGGGCGTTCTGGCTTTAGAAATGTATCCGGATATTGAACGGTTAACTTTTTATAGATAAGATAATGTATCCAGGGCTGTGCCAGAGATTCCCCTTTTCTAAGTAACGTTGGCTCATTGGAATGGAGCAGAGACCAGTTTGAATGGTTGTGTGTCTCTGTTATGTTCCCACTTGTTTTAATGGGTTGGTGAGGGGACAATTGTCCAAGTCATAGACTGACTCATCCTTATGGTTTCATCTAATGTAAAAACCTGAATAAAACATTTTATTTCCATCTCTCCAAAGGCAAATCTGTGTAATTTTAATAAACATATTTTGTAGGTTAATAAACGACCAAACTATCTCTTTAAAACTGACTGCATGATGGCTCTACTCTACTCTCTGTATAGGATCATGGGGGGGTGAGACACTCAACCAATAAGAAACGAGGATGCGACTTACGGCATGCTTGTTATATGCAGGTAACTAGTCTTGTTATATTTATAGCTATCCCTGTTATAAACAGGTAGCTAGTACTGTTACATACAGGTAGTCTTATTATTTAAAGGTTCTACTAGTCTTGTTAAATGGAGGTAAATAGCCTTGTATACAGTCAGTCTTTTTATATGGCAAGCCCAGCCCTTTCATATACAGGTAACTAGTCTTGTTACTTTCAGGTAGCTAGTCTTGCTAAATATAGGTTTCTAGTCCTGTTATATATTTAACAAGATTATCTAAATGTATATAACAGTAGGAAATGTTAAAAAATGTTACTTTACTGTGAGAACTAAGGAACTGGTATTAATACATATACTATAGTTCTGGTTGGTACAGGGATACTATATAATAATGAGAATTACTGGCATTAATACATATACTATAGTTCTGGTTGGTACAGGGATACTATATAATAATGAGAATTACTGGTATTAATACATATACTATAGTTCTGGTTGGTACAGGGATACTATATAATAATGAGAATTACTGGTATTAATACATATTCTATAGTTCTGGTTGGTACAGGGATACTATATAATATAGAGAATTACTGGTATTAATACATATACTGTAGTTCTATTTGGTACAGGTATACTATATAATAATGAGAATTACTGGTATTAATACATATCCTGGTAGTTCTGGTTGGTACAGGGATCACTATATAATATTGAGAATTACTGGTATTATACACATACTGTAGTTCTTGGTTGGTACAGGGATACTATATATATTGAGAATTACTGGTATTAATACATATACTGTATTTCTGTTGGTACAGGGATACTATATAATAAGAGAATTACTGGTATAATACATATACTTAGTTCTGTTGGTACAGGGATACTATATAATATTGAGAATTACTGGTATTAAACTATACTGTAGTTTCTTTGGTACGGGATACTATATAATATGAGAATTACTGGTATTAATACATATACTTGTAGTCTGGTTGGTACGGATACTATTATATTGAGTACTGGTATTAATACATATACTGTAGTTCTGGTTGGTACGGGATACTATATATATTAGAATTACTGGTATTAATACATATACTGTAAGTTCTCGTTGGTACGGATACTATATAATATTGAGAATTACTGGTATTAATCATATACTGTAGTTCTGATTGGTACAGGGATACTATATAATATTGAGAATTACTGGTATTAATACATATACTGTAGTTCTTTGTTGAAAGGGAGATTCAATAAAAGTTCTTATCGTTTAAAATGGTGCTAATTTTGCTCCAACCAATCAGATCTTATTTAACATTTGAAAGCTAACAACTGATTGGTTGGGGTAAAATTAGCACCATTTTAAACGATAAGAACTTTTATTGGATAACCCTGATTGAGAATTACTGGTATCAATAATATATGGCAATTCTGGTTAATTCTGGTACGGGGATACTATTTAATATTGAGAATTACTGGTATTAATACATATATTGTAGTTCTGGTTGGTACAGGGATACTATATAATATTGAGAATTACTGGTATTAATACATATACTGTAGTTCTGGTTGGTACAGGGATACTATATAATATTGGGAATTACTGGTATTAATACATATATTGTAGTTCTGGTTGGTACCGGGATACTATATAATATTGAGAATTACTGGTATTAATACTATCCTGTAGTTCTGGTTGGTACGGGGATACTATATAATATTGAGAATTACTGGTATTAACAATATACTGTATATTGGTTGGTACGGATACTATATAATATTGAGAATTACTGGTTTAATACATATACTGTAGTTCTGTTTGGTACAGGATACTATATAATATTGAGAATTACTGGTATTAATACATATACTGTAGTTCTGGTTGGTCAGGGATACTATATAATATTGAGAATTACTGGTATTAATACATATACTGTAGTTCTGTTGGTACAGGATACTATATAATATTGAGAATTACTGGTATTATCATATACTGTAGTTCTGTTGGTACAGGATACTATATATATTGAGATTACTGGTATTAATACTATACTGTAGTTCTGGTTGGTACGGGATACTATATATATTTGAGAATTACTGTATTAATACATATACTGTAGTTCTGTTGGTACGGGGATACTATATAATATTGAGAATTACTGGTATTAATACTATACTGTAGTTCTGGTTGGTACAGGTACTATATATATGAGATTACTGGTATTAATACATATACTGTAGTTCGTTGGACGGGGATACTATATAATATTGAGAATTACTGTATTAATACATATACTGTAGTTCGGTTGGTACAGGGATACTATATAATATGAGAATTACTGGTATTAATACATATACTGTAGTTCTGTTGGTACGGGTATACTATAATATTGAGATTACTGGTATTAATACATATACTGTAGTTCTGGTTGGTACAGGTAATATATAATATTGAGAATTACTGGTATTAATACATATACTGTAGTGTAGTTCTGGGTTGGTACTGGGATACTATATAATGAGGGTACACAGTAATATTATTGAGAATTACTGGTATTACATATATGTAGTTCATACGATACTTAACTAATACATTGTCCAATCTTTGAAACCTATTCCACCCTCTGTTTTTTTTTAAACACCCTACCTAACCGTTTTATCCAGAGGAAGGAAAAAACCCCAGCTAAAGGGGGGGGGGGGGGGAATTCCCTTCCTGACTCCAAACGGCAATCTGAAAGTATCCCTGGATCAACCAGATCTATATTCATTAATATCAGTATTCTCAATATTTTTTAATTTTAGAGACTTATCCAGACCTTTTTAAAGCATCAATGAACTTGCCATTACCACATCTGCTGGAAGACTTCCACAGTTTCATCACCGTTCTCCTCTGACATGACCTATTAGTGAACAATGCCCAGACCAGTTTATTGTATGGTCCATTTATATATTTGTTAAGGTTATCATGTCCCCAACGCAAACGTCGCTTCTCCAATGTAACAAGCCCTAACTTGTCTAATCTCCTGCACTATTCAAGCCCCTCCATTCCCCTATTCATTTTAGTTGCCCTTCTCTGAACTGCCTCAACTTCCAAGATGTCCCTTTTGTATTGGGATCCAAACTAAACTGCACCGCATATTCCAAATGAGGCCTTACCAGTGCCTTGTAAAGAGGGAGATAATATTTTTCTCTCTTGAATCTATTCCCCTTATACAAGACAAATATCTTGCTAGCTCTAGGCCGTTGCTACCTGGCATTGTTTGCTATGGCTAGTCTGTTTATCTACCAGAACCCCTAAATCTTTTCCATTACAGATACTATATAATATTGAAATTACTGGTATTAATACTATACTGTAGTTTCTGGTTGGTACGGGGATACTATATAAAATTGAGATTAACCCGGTATTAATACATATTCTGTATGTTCTGGTTTGTAAAGGGATACTATATAATATTGGGAATTACTGGTATTAATACATATTCTGTAGTTCTGGTTGGTAAAGGGATACTATATAATATTGGGAATTACTGGTGTTAATATATATACTGTAGTTTTGCTTGATCCAGGGTTAATTTCCGAATGCCATTTGGAGTCGGAAATAATTTTTTGCCACTTTCAGCTGTTTTTTTTTTTTTTTTTGCCTTCCTTTGGATCATGAATAGGGATCATGAGTTGGCTAGAAAGGTTGGATGTTTGTCTTTATTCAACTACCCATACGGTGTTACTATGTAACTGTTTAATACAAGGTAGGATATAAGGTTGGACTAGATGGACTATGGTCTTTATACAACCTCCAATGTTACTATTAACTGTTATACAGACATTATGGTAGGGTAATAAGGTTCGACTAGATGGACGTATGTCTTTATACACACCTCCAATACTATGTTACTATGTAACTGTTTATACAGACATTATGGGTAGGGTATAAAGGTTGGACTAGATGGACGTGTGTCTTTATACATCCTCCATAACTATTGTTACTATGTAACTGTTATAACAACATTATGGGTAGGGTATAAGGTTGGACTAGATGGACGTATGTCTTTATACAACCTCCAATACTATGTTACTGTTAACTGTTATACAGACATTATGGGTAGGGTTTTTAAAGTTGGACTAGATGGACGTATGTCTTTATACAACCTCCAATACTATGTTACTATGTAACTGTTCTACAGACATTAGGGTAAGGGTATAAAGGTTGGACTAGAATGGACGTATGTCTTTATACACCTCCAATACTATGTTACTATGTAACTGTTATACAGACAATGGGTAGGGTATAAAGGTTGGACTAGATGGACGTATGTCCTTTATACAACCTCCAATACTATGTAACTATGTACTGTTATACAGACATTATGGGTAGGTATAAAGGTTGGACTAGATGGACGTATGTCTTTATAACAACCTCCAATACTAATGTTCTGTGTACTGTTATACAGACATAGGTAGATATAAAGGTTGGACTGATGGACTGTATGTCTTTATACAACCTCAATCCTATTTACTATGTAACTGTTTACAGACATGGTAGGATTAAGGTTGGACTAGATGGACGATGTCTTTATACAACCTCCAATACTGTTTACTATGTAACTGTTATACAGACATTATGGTAGGGTATAAAGGGTTGGACTAGATGGACGTATGTCTTTATACAACCTCCAATACTATGTTACTATGTAACTGTTATACAGACATTATGGGTAGGGTATAAAGGTTGGACTAGATGGACGTATGTCTTTATACAACCTCCAATACCTATGTTACTATTACCTGTTATACAGACATTATGGGTAAGGGTATAAAAGGTTGGACTAGATGGACTTATGTCTTTATACAACCTCCAATACTATGTTACTAGGTAACTGTTATACAGACATTATGGGTATGGTATAGAGTTGGACTAGATGACGTATGTCTTTTATACAAACCTCAATACTATTTTACTATGTAACTTTTATCAGACATTATGGGTAGGGTTTAAAGGTTTGACTAGATGGATTTAATGTCGTTTATACAACCTCCAATATTATGTACTATGTAACTGTTATACAGACATTATGGGTAGGGTATAAAGGTTGGACTAGAATGGACGTATGTCTTATACAACCTCCAATCTATGTTCCTATGTAACTGTTATACAGACATTATGGGTAGGGTAAAGGTTTGGACAGATGGACGTATATCTTTTATACTAACCTCCACACTATTGTTACTATGTACTGTTATAACAGACATTATGGGTACGGGTATAAGGTTGGACTAGATGGACTGTATGTCTTTATACAACCTCCAATACTATGTTACTATGTAACTGTTACAGAATTATGGTAGGGTATAAAGGTTGGCTAAGATGGACGTATGTCTTTATACAACCTCCAATACTATTGTTACTATTATCAGACATTACTACTACTATGGTTACTGTTACAGACATTATGGGTAGGGTATAAGGTTGGACTAATGGACGTATGTCTTTATATCAACCTCCAATACTATGTTACTATGTAACTGTGTATACAGACATTATGGGTAGGGTATAAAGGTTGGACTAGATGGACGATGTCTTTATACAACCTCCTCAATACTATGTTACTACTATGTAACTGTTATACAGACATTATGGGTAAGGTTTAAAGGTTGGACTAGATGAACGTATGTCTTTATACAACCTCCAATACTATGTTACTATGTAACTGTTATACAGACATTATGGTAGGGTATAAAGGTTGGACTAGATGGACGTATGTCTTTATACAACCTCCAATACTATGTTACTATGTACTGTTATACAGACATTATGGGTAGGGTATAAAGGTTGGACTAGATGGACGTATGTCCTTTATACAACCTCCCAATACTATGTAACTATGTAACTGTTATAAACAGACATTATGGGTAGGGTAATAAAGGTTGGACTAGATGGACGTATGTCTTTATACAACCTCCAATACTATGTTACGTGTAACTGTTATAACAGACATAGGTAGATATAAAGGTTGGACTAGATGGACGTATGTCTTTATACAACCTCCATACTATTTTACCTGTACTGTTATACAGACATTAGGTAGGATATAAAGGTTGGACTAGATGGACGTATGTCTTTATACAACCTTCCAATACTGTGTTACTATGTAACTGTTATCAACATTATGGGTAGGTATAAAGGTTGGACTAGATGGACGTATGTCTTTATACAACCTCCATACATGTTACTATGTAACTGTTATACAGACATTATGGGTAGGGTATAAAGGTTTGGACTAGATGGACGATGTCTTTAACAACCTCCATACTATGTTACTATGTAACTGTTATACAGACATTATGGGTAGGGTATAAATTGGACTAGATGACGTATGTCTTTATACAACCTCCAATACTATGTTACTATGTAACTGTTATACAGACATTATGGTGTGTATAAAGGTTGGACTAGATGGACGTATGTCTTTATACAACCTCCAATACTATGTTACTATGTAACTGTTATACAGACATTATGGGTAGGGTTTAAAGGTTGGACTAGATGGATGTATGTCTTTATACAACCCCAATATTATGTTACTATGTAACTGTTATACAGACATTATGGGTAGGGTATAAAGGTTGGACTAGATGGACTTGTCTTTATACAACCTCCAATACTATGTTTAATATGTACTGTTATAACAGACATTATGGGTAGGGTTAAAGGTTGGACAGATGGACGTATATCTTTATACAACCTCCAACACTATGTTACTATTAACTTTTTATACAGACATAGGGTAGGGTTAAAGGTTGGACTAGATGGACGTATGTCTTTATACAACCTCCAATACAATGTTACATGTAACTGTTTAACAGACATTATGGTAGGGATAAAGGTTGGACTAAGGACGTATGTCTTTATACAACCTCCAATACTATGTTACTATTATAACAGACATTATACTACTATGTTACTGTTATACAGACATTATGGGTAGGTAATAAGGTTTGGACTAGATGGACGTTATGTCTTTATACAACCTCCAATACTATGTTCTATGTAACTGTTTATACAGACATTATGGGTAGGGTAAAAGTTGGACTAGATGGACGTAGTCTTTATACAACCTCCAATACTATGTTACTATGGTAACTGTTATACAGACATTATGGGGGTATAAAGGTTGGACTAGATGGACGTGTTTCTTATACCCTCCAATACTGTGTTACTATGTAACTGTTATATCAGACATTATGGGTAGGGTATAAAGGTTGGACTAGACGGAGTATGTCCTTTATACAACCTCCATACTATGTTTACTATATAACTGTTATACGACATATGGAGAGGTACAAAGGTTGGACTAGATGGACGTATGTCTTTATACAACCTCCATACTATGTTACTATGTAACTGTTAGACAGACATTATGATAGGGTATAAAGGTTGGACTAGACGGACGTATGTCTTTATACAACCCTCCAATACTATGTTACTACTATTAACGGTTATACGACATTATGGGTAGGGTATAAAGGTTGGACTAGATGGACGTATGTCTTTATCCAACCCCGATACATTACTATGTAACTGTTATAAAGACATTAGGGTAGGGTATAAAGGTTGGACTAGACGGACATATGTCTTTATACAACCACCAATACTATGTTACTATGTAACTGTTATAAGACATTATGGGTAGGGTATAAATGTTGGACTAGAGGAACGTATGTCTTTTAAACACCTCCAATACTATGTTACTATGTAACCGTTATACAGACATTATGGGTAGGGTATAAAGGTTGGATTAGATGGACGTATATCTTTATCAACCCCAATACTGTGTTACTATGTAACTGTTATACAACATTATGGGTAGGGTATAAAGTTTGGACTAGATGGACGTATGTCTTTATACATCCTCCATACTATGTTACTATGTAACGGTTATACACCATTATGGGTGGGTATAAAGGTTGGACTAGATGGACGTATTCTTTATAACACCTCCAATAATATGTTTACTATGTAAACTGTTTATACAGACATTAGGGGTAGGTTAAAGGTTGGATTAGATGGACGTATGTCTTTATACAACCTCCAATACTCGTTACTATGTAACTGTTATAACAGACATATGGGTAGGGTATAAAGGTCGGACTAGATGGACGTATGTCTTTATACAAACCTCCAATACTATGTTACTATGTAACTGTTATACAGACATTATGGGTAGGGTATAAAGGTCGGACTAGATGGACGTATGTCTTTTAACCCCTCCAATACTATGTTACTATGTAACTGTTATACGACATTATGGGTAGGGTATAAAGGTCGGACTAGATGGACTATGTCTTTATACAACCTCCAATACTATGTTACTATGTAACTGTTATACAGACATTATGGGTAGGGTATAATAAAGGTTGGACTAGACGGACGTATGTCTTTATACACACCTCCAATACTATTTTACTATGTAACTGTTAGACATTATGGGTAGGGTATAAAGGTTGGACTAGACGGACGTATTCTTTATACACCTCCAATACTATGTACTATGTAACTGTTAGACATTATGGGTAGGGTATAAAGGTTGACTAGACGACGTATGTCTTTATACAACCTCCAATACTATGTTACTATGTAACTGTTAGACATTATGGGTAGGTATAAAGGTTGGACTAGACGGACGTATGTCTTTATACAACCTCACAATCTATGTTACTATGTAACTGTTAGACATTATGGGTAGGGTATAAGGTCGGACTAGATGGACGTATGTCTTTATACAACCTCCAATACTATGTTACTATGTAACTGTGTATACAGACATATGGGTAGGGTTATAAGGTTGGACTAGATGGACCTCTAATACTATGTTACTATATAATCAAGCATACTGTATATACACGGGTCAGTTTGTCCCTATTGAAAATTTAATTGAAAGAACAGTTGAGGGAACCAATCTTGCATCATTGACCTTCATCAGATTCTGCTTGAAATCTAGTTAATATATGAACTAGGAGAAGGGGTCGATGGAAAAGGATTATCCCTAAGCGTTACATATAAATAAACATAAAGTTCACTTTGTATTGTCTCTAGAAAACAAGTTTTTGTTGCAGTGACAATAATGGAACGTTACTGTCTCGTGGTCTTTTAAATATTTCCTAACAGGATGTTTTTCTATCAGCCCTGGCGGACATGACATGGTCTTGCTCTGTCCCAGTTCTGGAGCTACACTGGGGGGCGGCGGTTAAAGTACAATGGGTGTCATGGGCTATTGGTCAATGTCACAGTCAATCACTGAAATGTAAAGACAAACGTGAAGGAACAAAAGGTTCATTGAATGAGGAAATCTGATTTATTTACTGTACTAACTGCACCCTAGAGCAGGTCCACTTACCTGGCTGTCTGGCGCAATTTCCTCTGCACCAAATCAGTTAACCCTGCACAAAGAACACCAGTCCCATACACACCCATATCGTACAATCAGTATTGGTCGTACACATCCACTCACGTTTCAGGGGATTATTTTCCCCTTCTTCAGGTGATCAGCTGAAGAAGGGGGCAAATAACCCCCCGAAACGTTGTGAGTGGATGTGAGGTCACAAATAAAGAATTATTTGATATTTGGAGTGCGACCCTCGTTTGGACTTTATCTTTGGAATGTCACAATCTGCCCTATTGGACACTGGTGACAACGAATGATAAAGCTCCTTCCACACGACTGGTTCCCCTGCAGGCTGTCCCAGTGGATTAGCAGCACATTACCTGCCCTAGAGCCGGTTTATCTTCTCCGACTCGCCTGTCAGGAAATGTGAAGCTGCAGGGATTTTACAGTGAAATCTACTGATTGAAATACAGTGTGGGGGTTGCAGGACCTGACATGGGCTGGTGAAGGATGATGGGACATGTAGTAAACAATCATATCATTTGGGGCAATGTTCTGGTTGATTTTATCCCAGGGGGATGGGCTGGGGGACCCAGTGAGAGAGAAAATATAAATGAACCTCAACAGATTCTATAGTTACCGTACTATGGCTGGGTACACACCATGGGAGCCAGACTAAATATTGGGCGCTAGCGACCAGTTGGCCAGAATGAAGGTCTGTTGGTTGCGGCAAAAGTAGCTGTGGCCAAGTGTTCAGGTCCAAAGAGAACCGCACAATCGGATGGGGTTTTCCGACGCGTCCGGTTGGAAGTCAGCCACGGGCCAAGACAAATCCATGCAGTTTTTCGCCCCGAATGACGATACTCTCACAGTAAGCAGATATTTCCGACTGACCGATACGATAGTGCCGTGTATCGGTTGGTCGGTTGGAAATATCTGATGGTGTGGGTCGGCTGGCTGTGACCAAGCTCAATCACCAGTTCGTCCATATCAGACGATGCAGTGGGGCACAGGGAAGGAACCCACAATGCAGTGGGGCACAGGGAAGGAACCCACAATGCAGTGGGGCACAGGGAAGGAACCCAAAATGCAGTGGGGCACGGAGGGAACCCATTAGGCAGTGGGGCACAGGGAGGGAACCCATTAGGCAGTGGGGCACAGGGAGAGAACCCATTAGGCAGTGGGGCACAGGGAGAGAACCCATTAGGCAGTGGGGCACAGGGAGGGAACCCATTAGGCAGTGGGGAAGCTGATGTGATTGGGATTATTACACTGATTGCAATAAATCATTCATTGATATTCAGCCATGTGGTCTCTGTCACTACAACTTCCACTGATCACGGAACCCTGCCTGGGAGTGGGAGGGAACCAATGGGAAGATGGGCCTGACACAGGCAGTGAGAGGGGCGGGGTTAGTAAGTGGGCGGGGCTCTGGACAGGTGAGTAGAGTAACACGTGGCGCAGGTGACACAGGTGATCCGGGAAGATGAAGATTCTGACCCCCGGGACCCCCCAGTCCATGGCCGCGGATTTGCTGTTTTCCAGGTAATTGAAACTACAACTCCCAGGATTCCCTGGACACCAGACTGTGAGAAATGTAGTTCAGCAACATCTACTGGGACTGAAACATTGACACCACCTGGTCAATTGTCAATCACTGCTGGGTACAGGGGGGTCTGGGAGCCTTCCACTTACTAATAGTCACTGACCCCCCCCACACACACACACTGACCCCCCCACACCCACTGACCCCCCCACACACACACTGACCCCCCCCACACACACACTGACTCCCCCCACACACACACTGACTCCCCACCCCCACACACACTGACTCCCCACACGACCCCCCTACGGACCCCCCCACACACACACTGACCCCACACACACACTGACCTCCCACCACACTGACCCCCCTCCAACACCACACACTGACGACCCCCCCACACACACTGACCCCACCACAAATACACACTGACCCCCCACACACACGACTCCCCCCACACAACACACTAACCCCCCCCACACACACACTGACCCCCCCACACACACACACTGACCCCCCCCACACACCACTGACCCCCACCACACACTGACCCCCCTGACCCCCCCCCACACACACTGACCCCCCCCCACACTGGACCCCCCCCATACACCCATTGACCCCCCCCACACCACACTGACCCACACACACCCACACACACTGACTCCCCACACTGACCCCCCCAAAACAACCCTGACCCCCCCACACACTGACTCCCCCCACACACACACACCTGCCCCCCACCCACACACCTGACTCCCCACACACACACATTGACCCCCCCCACACACCACTGACCTCCCCTCACTGACCCCCCAAATAACACACACACTGACCTGACCCCTCCACACACACTGACCCCCCCACACACACACCCCGCCCCCCCCCCCACACACACACACTGACCCCCCCTACACACACACACACACACTGACCCCCCCTACACACCAACACACACACTGACCCCCCTACACACACACACACAAACTGACCCCCCCCCACACACACACACTGGCACCCCCCCCCCCACACACACACACACCGGCACCCCCCCCCCCCCACACACACCTGCCCCCCCCTACACACACACCACCACTGACCCCCTACACACACACACACACTGACCCCCCCTGTACCCACACACACACGTTACCCCCCTACAATCACCCACACTCCCCCCCCACACACATTACAGAACTGCACATTCAGGTAAGTAGCCGTGACCCTCTTTCTTTAGGATCCTGTGATAAGGGAACCCCCTGGCAGCCCTGAGAAAATAAATCAAACTGTTGACATGGGGCCCTGTACCAGAGTGCTGTGTGGCCCTGAGGGTGCAGGCAGGAGAGTTCAGTGCGATCTGATTGGAGGAAGTCTGATCACATGGTCCGTCTATGAATGGAGATTGATGTAGCGAATCCTGGTTCCTGTCTGGTTGGACTCGGTGGGATGTCCTGCACTGAACGAACCTTAACCTCAATGTCCAGGTGCAAGTTTTTCTTCTCTACTGGACATTCAGACCAGGGCCCAGACCTGACGTGTTCCAGTGACAACTCATCTACCAAACCCACAGATCCCTTTAAAACTACAAGTCCCAGAATCCTCAGGGAGACAATAACCAGAGAAAGACTCAACCTTACTGCAAACAAACTTTCCTGGTCTCCATTGAAAGGGGAAAGTAAGAACTATCTGGCTAAAATTAAAACCCAGAGGGGTTAATATTCGTATCCGTGTGAGATGGATTAAGATCATATGGGGCCCAAGGCAGTGACATCAATTAGGGCCCCCTTTTTTGCTACATATATTGTATAGACTGTTTTTTGTTACTGCTTCTGAAGCTGGGCCCCCAGAAGTTTCCTGGGCCCTAGGCAGGTGCCTAGGGTTGCCTTGTGGATAACCCTGCTCTGGCAGCAGGTACTTTTTAAAATCTCATTCAGAAAACAGCAAGTTTAGTTTTAAATGTCGCTGCTCCTTTAAATGGAGTGGGAGGAGTTTCCCATTAGAGTAGAGGAATGAAGATGCGACGCGATTGGACGCAGTGACAACTATTTACATTGTTTTAACCCCCGTCAGGGTGTTAATGGTCTCGGGTCGTGTGAGGTCTCCCTGTGGGGGGAGTCACATGCCCTCGCCTATCACGGAAACTCTACCTGTCTGGTGACTTTCCTGCCTCATTAGCGACTTTTAACCTCTTAACCCGTTAGTGGACATTTACCTTTCTTATTCTGTTACCATTGGCACTAACGGGTGACGTGGCTCCCGGAGACCCACCCTGATGTAGCTCTGATGACCAGCTGCTGAGTGAGTTACCTGTTGGTTACATGTCAACGTTGGTGAACACGGACAGGGCGTGTTTGATGTATGTTTGTATTGAGTCATTACTGCGGTGTAAGGGGAAACATATGGGATAGAATTCCAAGGGTTTGTTTTATTTCTAATGACGTAATCCCTGTATTACACCACGTTAACCATTCAGTGGAGTGTTAGGAGTTAATTCTCCTTCCTACGGGGAAGTTCTATGTCATTTCATGACTTTGTGCCCCAAAGGTAAAACGGGGAAACGTGACCTGCTGAGAAAATTACTAATGGTGCGTTATAATGACACTGTTATGTTATAAACCTCAATGGAGAGATGTATGGGGGGCTGTATTGGAGAGATGTATGGTGGGGCTGTATTGGAGAGATCCTTGTAGGATAAGGTTAGCAGCTTAAATTGGATCCTTTGGGTGATGGGAAGCCAGTGGAGAGACAGAAAGGGGCAGCGTGTGAGAAGCGGGTAGAGAGGTGAATGAGCCTTGCAGCAGAGTTAAGGATTGATTGAAGGGGCACCAGTCAGTTGCTTGGTAGACCACACAGGAGGGTGTTACAGTAGTCCAGCCGAGAGAGGATAAGGGCATGAACTAGAATTTTGTTAGCGTTCTGTGAAAGGAAGGGATGAATGCGTGAGAAGTTTTTAAGCTGTAACCGACAGGCGTTAGGGTATTAATGTGGTGTTTAAAGGAAAGAGTCCAAGGTTACTCCCAGGCATCGCACCTAAGGTGTTGGACAGAAAAGGGAAAATAGATTAGTAAGAGAAATGGAGGCCTTTGGCTAGATACTTTCTAACTAAATCAATAATGGGATTGAGGAGCTTGGTTATGACAACAGCCTGAATAACTAATAATAAATTAAAGGGGAACTTAAGTCACCAGAATTGACCCAATGAACAGAGCACATTCGCAAACATACATCAAGCTGTGGTTGATTCATAAAGCTAAACTGAGGGTACTAGGAGTTGGCTCCTTTTATCCACCTCTTTGTTTTGGTGGCAGTCTAGGTTTATGCTGTAAACATGATCTCTGTCATGCCCCATAGAAGCAGACAGCCAAGCACGTTACAGCACATAAGTAAGTATTTTGCTAGGAACAGTTTCGAGACAAATAACTAAAATGAACTATTTTTATCATTTCTCAATGTCTATATGTAATTCACACCGGCTGGAAAATAAACTGCAGGGTAACCAGCGGCTTTCAGAGTCTTATCAGGGACCTCCATATTTGTGTGGGGACATCTGTATAGAAAACTTTATTGTATAGGCATTTAATCTGAACATGAATGGATGTTACAACTAGGGAATGTTTACATAATCAACTATTAAAGGGCATGTCCAGTAGAGCACCCCAAACCCCATTACTGCATTAGTAAGAATTGTCATAGATGCCTCTTAAAGGATTTGGCTGACCCGGTCCCTTGCTCCTGTTTCTAGCAATTGGGCGTGATGCCATGTCACGCATTAACTGACAGCCGCGACCAGGAAGTAGACCGGCTTACAGAGGTAAGTACTTTCAGAGGCATCTTTGACAATTCTTACTAATGTGATAAAAACTAGTACAGCTTGCTCTATGTGAATGGCTCAGGCAATGTCCTTGTTCTGAAGGATGTCTGTCTTACATGGATCTTTCCTGTCTGACAGATGGAAGTGGTTGAAGCCGACTTGAGCCGCTCAAAATTCCTCAGAGAAAAGCAAAGTAAGGAATTCTCTCGTCAGCTGGAGGAGCTGAAACACAGATATGAGCAGCAGGTAAGGCACCATGGGACAGCACTGGATTCTGGGAAAGTCTTGCTAGTGTTGATAGGTACAGGATATGATGTCATCAACTGATCCACAATGTGCAAAATTGGGGGTCACGGAACTTTATATTTTATTGATTTATCACCTTTGCATTCACCCATTGTAATCCGGACCCCTGGTGTCTAAATTGATATTGATATAAACTCCATTTACCTTGTTATTCGTCACATTGGCAAGTCACATGATCAGATTAACCAACCAGACACAACTGCGCATTGTATAGAAAATCCTTCTAACATTTAAAGCCCTTCACTCTGCTGCTCCTTCTTATATTTCTTCTATTGTGTCCCCATATGATCCTGTCCATACCCTCCACTCATCACAGAACCATCTCCTGTACAGACCCCCCAGTTATGCTGCTTCCTCTCACCTTAAACCTCTCTCTTGTGGCTCCCATCCTCTGGATTTCCATTCCCCTCTCTCTACGTCAAACCTCTATTAGCAGGTTTAAATCTACCCTTACATCCTACCTATCCAGTAATCAGCACAGTATATGGTATCTATATATCTATATATGATAAATCTACCCTTACATCCTACCTATCCAGTTTCATACTAACTGTGAGAGACTATCATGTGCCTATATAATTACTAGAATGGTGGCAGGAAATATATAATATCAGAAGTAGATACATAATATCAGTAATGTACTATATAATATTGGTAATAAATACGTAATGTCTGTATGTATGTAACATATATAAACTTATACATGCATATAATGTAGTGTTCGAAGATATTTGTCGCTGTCTTTACCGCGCGCACCGCTGTCTTTACCGCGCTCATATCGATCTTTACCGCGCTCACCATCAACAGGTTTAGCCTATTTAATCAGTTATAAATCAGATGGTTTAGCTATTTTATCAGTTATAATCAGTGTTTGCTATGTTATCATTATTATCAGGTTTGCTTTGTTTATCAGTTTATAATCATGTTTAGCTAATTCTCCGGTTATAATCAGTGTTTAGGCTTATGGTCAGCAGTTATATCAGTGTTTGGTTTGGTTTGTTTATCTATGTCATCATTATAATCAGTGTTTAGCTATGTCCATCATTTATCAATCATGTTTAGCTATGGTTATCATTATGATCAGTGTTTCCTATGTTTCAGTTATAAGCAAGTGTTTCCTATGTTCTCAGTTATAATCAGTGTTTGCTATTTTAGCAGTTATATCAGTGTTCTCTATGTTCTCAGTTATAATCCTGTTTTAGCTATGTCATCGTTATAAATCGTGTTTAGCTATGTCAATCAGTTATAATCAGTGTTTTTAGTTATGTCGTCAGTTAAATCATGTTTAGCTATTCATCAGTTATAATCTGTTTAGCTATGTCATCATTCTAATCATTGTTTTAGCTATGTCATCATTTATAATCGTGTTTAGCTATTTCATCAGTTCTAATCACAGTGTTTAGCTCTGTTATCCTTTATAATCAGTTAGCTATGTTATCAGTTATATCAGTGTTTAGGCTATTTATCAGTTATGAGCAGTGTTTAGCTTTTGTTATCCATTTAATCAGTGTTTTAGCTATATCATTGGTTATCATCAGTGTTTAGCTATGTCATCGTTATACTCATTGTTTGCAGGTTCTCAGTTATATCAGTGTTTAGCTATGTCATACGGTTCTAATCCATGTTTACTATGTCAGCGGTTTTAATCAGGTTTAGCTATGGTCATCGTTTTAATCAGTGTTGCTATGTTATCCGTTAATGATCAGTGTTAGCTAGGTCACAATCATTTCTAAATAGTGTTTAGCTATGTATCAGTTATAATCAGTGTTTAGATACGTCATCAGGTTATAATCAGTGTTTAAGCTATGTCATCAGTTATAATCCGTGTTTAGCTATGTTCAGAGTTATAATACAGTGTTTAGCTATTTATCAGTTATAATCCAGTTTTTGGCTATGTCATCATGTTTGTAATCATTGTTTAGCTTATCAGCGGTTAGAGCAGTTTAGCTATGTCATCATTATAATCACAGTGTTTAGCTATGTCATCATTATAATCAGTGTTTCTCTATGTCATCATTTAGAATCAGTGTTTAGCTTATGTCATCAGTTTTCCTAATCTGTTTAGCTATGTTATCAGTTATAATCACAGTGTTTAGCTATGTTATCATTTATCTCAGTGTTTGGCTTGTCATCGGTTATAATCAGTGTTAAGAGTAGCTATGTCATCGTTATAATCAAGTGTTTTTTTAAGAACTTTATGTCATCGGTATAACATTGTTTAGCTAGTTATCAGTTCTGAATCAGTGTTTAGCTATGTCTCGTTTAAATCAGTGTTTTTAGCTATGTCATAGTATAATCCGTGTTTCTCTACGTCATCAGTTATACTCAGTGTTTAGCTATGTCCATCAGTTATAATCAGTGTTTAGCGATGTTATCCGTTATAATCACAGTGTTTAGCTTATTGTTATCATTTATATCATGTTTAGCTATGTCATCAGTTGTAATCAGTGTTTGCTATATCATCAGTTGTAACAGTGTTTCAGCTATGTCACCGTTATAATCAGTGTTTAGCTCTGTCTCAGTTTATAATCAGTGTTTAGGCTATGTCCATCATTCTAATCAGTGTTAGCTATGTCAGCAGTTCTCATCAGTGTTTAGCTATTTATCAGTTATAATCACAGTGGTTTAAGCTCATGTTTACTCCGTTATAATCAGTGTTTAGCTATGTCATCATTGTAAATCAGTGTTTAGCTATATCAACACTCAGTTATAATCAGGTTTAGCTATGGTTAAATAGCTAAACACTGATTATAACTGATGAACATACTAAACACTGATGATAACTGATGACCTGCTAAACACTATATAACTGATGACTAGCTACTGGTATTCCCCAATCAAGCAAGTGAAAGACTTGGCACAAGCCATTAGGTCTATTAAAGACGGGCATGTCTAGCATAAACAACTTAGTTGTGTAGAACCCCATTTTTGTATTATTAGGCTAATTATGAAAGATTCCTCTGAAGGGAGTTCCCTGAAACCTGAACCGGTCCCCTAAGCCGCTTCTTCTTCCGTGGGCAGTTTAAGAAGGCACGACTCCGCCAATACACAGGTGCCACTGCTTCCATTGCATTGAAGCAAGCCAAAGGCATCCGAGGAACGAGGGCTCTAAGTATGTTTTTATATATATATAAATTTATTAAGCCACAATTTTGGAACTTAGACCGTACAAGGTCGGGGCTTTGTTTTGTTTTTTTTCTCGCCACAAGAAAAAAAAGTTTTTGGCGGTGAACATAATCCTTAATAGAAATAACCCTGCTGCACTGAAAAGAGTTATAGAAAGCCTGCTGGCATTGAAGGTTAATGTAATGCTCCTGCTGGCACTGAAAGTGTGAATAGCACTACAAAATTCAGATCTTCCTTCTTGTGATCTCTGCTCCCACAGGCCTCTGCTGTGATTGATATTTTGGAGCAGCAGTGTCACATCTGAAGAAGGAGCTCGCGGAAAACATAGTTTCAAAGATTCAGGCAGCTAAGGGTAACGCCGGCTTCTTACCCTACTAGCCACAGGGACAGTTGAGGCACCTGGTGTTTGTGTCGAGCTCAGAATTCATTTCCCTGGACCCGGTGCCACTTTCCACAATTGGAATAAAGATTCTTGTCAATATTATTGTCCGTTTAGAAAGCACTGACCGATAATGCATGGTTGGAATCCCAATAACTACCTAGAATTGGCAAATCAGGGGGCTTACTTGAATCTTAGCCATGTGGTTTTTACCTTATGAAAACGCCCACAGTCTTCCCATTCATTTCAAAAGCATACAACTTTGACGCACTCTATGTTCGTGGGAAACCATCTGTCTGTAATATGGGGGAATTCCCTAGTGTATGGACATCTTATACTGTCTCAGTGTGCCCGTGATGGCTTTCTTTATTGGTTCCATACTGTGTAGTCACTGGAATTCTCACCTATAGGACCAAGATGGGGAATTTTCAAAAGGAAAGATTACTTGGAGAGACTCCATGAGAGACAGTACATCCCTAGTACTGCTACACCGAGGTGCACTTTCCACGTTGTGTAAATATAAATCACCAGTTACACTGCCGGTTCCAGGACACACGTTGCCGGTTGAAGATGCGTGTACAAACATTAGTTCAATGCAAATCACAGAGGATCCGCGTATGCATGGACAGCCATAGGTGCTGTATGCCCACTACATCTAGAGAAGGAGGTAGCCTTTAATAATACTAAAGTTCACCCATTGGATCCTTTTCCTGGTCATGTACCTCTGACACGGCGTTCCGTGGCCAACCTAAACACTCAGATCCGTTACAAACAATCCAGGCCATAGCTTAGAACTCGCAGTTATCTCTCCCAGGAATTAGGTGTAAACCGCTTATTATTTTCTTCGTACAAAGTGAATGATTGAAAATGAGCTGCTGAGACCCGAGGCTTCCACCCTGTCCTGTGTACGTCTGCCTGACATGTCTGCCCTGTTCCAGGTCTGCTTTCATCATAAAAAACCAGACTGTGCGGTTGAAAAGCTGTTCAAAGACTTTGTAGCCATCTGCTCCCCGTTATCTCTGTCAATAAAACCCATGAGAATCCTTCACAGGCCCAAACACAGGAATCTGCTCCAGAGACCTTTTGGATTAGAATTGGTGGATTTCTAATCTAATGATCGAGTTTATAGCAGATTCCCAGCTAGTGATATAATCTCGGTTATATGTCACAGTGTCTGTTCATGTGGGTGCCTGTTCCCGGCGTTGCCCCTGTTCACCGGTGCCCTGTTCACGCGGTGCCCTGTTCACGCGGTGCCTTGTTCACGCGGTGCCCCTGTTCAATAGGTGTCTGTAGGGGCTCTTTGGTGGACGCGAAATCCATTTACGTATATTTGCATGCAATCTGACCTGTGTTAACTACTACTTTACTCACTTCCCCTCGCTGTGCGGATTAATTTAGATATCGTGGTTTACATTCCAAACAGTGTTTGTCTCATAAAATACACCCCTCATGCTTCCTCAACTGCAGTTGGCCATTCCCAATGAAATGTTACTATAAGAGAGGAGCCGACAACGATTAGCCCCGTGTATGACCCGTATGGGCTGTGTTGTGGTGATATATCTGTCCGTCAGCCCCTATAACCTGCTGCACAGCACCAGCCGCAGGAGATAAAGTCTTCACTGTGATAAACAAGCTCAAGTCACACTATGGCATGGAAAGGTCTCCACTGGGTTTGGTACAAGCAATAAACAGAAGTCATTAGGGAGAGGACCCCCCATTTTCATCTCCTTTATTGTGACTGCCAGCCTGCTATTGTAGAGACATCAACAGGCTGTACAAGTCAGCCCACCTGTGGTGGTCCAATCAGGAAGGTGTAATGACTTTAACCGTAGAGGAAACACCTTCACGAGAAGATAATGTGGGATCTTGCCCAATCAAATCTCAGCTTTTCTGTTCTTCCAAGCGCAGGTGGCCAACATCTTGCTATGAGGCCACAGTATCTACTCTCCTCTGGGTCTCCTTATAATATTCACAATCGCGCTGGTTACCATTTTATTGCTGTTTAGATTACATATAAGGTAGAGCGCTGCCACCCGATAGTAAGAATAGGGTGTGAACAACCAACTTCCTGGGCAGAATGTATCCACGTGCTGTGGTCCGCCTGGTGGAACTACTCTGTCCCGAGCCTTAGATTCCCCTTGGTCCTATGGGCACCTTATGGTTTTGTGAATAGTTTATCGCATTGGGCCCCGTTGTTGCCCTATAACAGTTAAGTCTTTGGCTGGGAATATTAAGGAGACTGATTGAGATCTATTGTCCACATGGCACCCGAGCAGCAGCATAGCTGGAGAGGAGAGAGAGAGATGCACAAAGACTCTCCATGGTTTAAGGGCTCTTACCAGTAAGTGTATTGGTACAAATAGGAAGATTATGTGCCTCTAGTCCCTCTATCCACTGGCAGAATCCCTACAGTAATCCAGCTGGTGCAATTCCCGAGCTTGTTTCTCTGTGCCCTTTGACTTTTACCTTGGGGGAGGAGCTACTGGGCACCTTGCGGAAATCTGGATATCTTTGGTTGAGGAGACCTTCATTAGTGTATCACATTGGCCATGAAGTCCAGCCAAGGCTATAGGGAACCTGAGAGACATGGTTCAAAAAAATACTTAGCAATGTGGCCTCTCTTCTCTTCTTTATCTCTTCTGTGCTTTGCATCCCTGGGGATGCTGGGAGTTAATAGTAGCAGGCAGTTATTCTGATATAAATCCTATTCCTGTCATTGGTCATAATATTTTCTTTGTTTTTCTATCTTCCTCCCCCCTAACTAACTGTCTGCTCTCCTATAGGTCATGTAATAACATGTCCAACCATGTTCCGGAACATAGCACTAATTGGGCATTGAGGCACTATCACACATCATTACCAATATCATCAATCTGCGATGTCCTATCCTATTGGCTAATGGACGACAGGTACAACGTGGGCAGATCCCATGACCAGGTTCCTATCATGGCTGATTATTTACTTTACGAAAAACCGCCCATACTTTGTAACGCAACGTCGGTGGAAAGCGTTCCCCTGCCGGGAATGTTGCAAGTCCTCTCGCTACCCTGCCAGACGTTATCACCATTTCGATGTCGAACATGGGTCTTGTGGCCAGTCCAGGTGTCGATCATTGTAGAGCAGGTTAGTGACACATCTCACAATCTTAAACTGGCCATACACATTAAATCCCTTGGATCTTCTGCCGTGAATTTGTGACAATTTGTTCTAATTTCACAGAGAGAGAGAAAACAATCCTGAAGCCCGTAGTGATAACTAAGGAACAGTTATGGCGGCCATACAACCGGCCCAATCGTTACAGCAAATCCACTTGATCTATTGTAACACCAAATCGATCACTGGATGCCGCAGTGACTTTCCCAGAGGATTATGTTGGGAGTCGACATTAAGTCACAAATTATCCAAACGTGGCGGGAACGTTAGATTTTACTCAGAGCCGTAATCGCTTGGGTAATCTCCCGAAGAGAATTCCATAGTTTAGCAGGCGTTTGAAGGTCACGGTAAATCCAGCTTAACCCGTTATAGAATCCTTGCGCTGGCTGCGTGGTGCATCTTGTTCTGATATCCCACCCCGTACGGACAAAACAAAGGAGTTGGTCACACTAACTGATATTAAATCAGCTAACCATGGCCGCGGCTCTGGGCAAACTTAACAACCATCTTTACCCAGGTTTGCCTGCAGGGTGACCACTAGAGACATTAATGTTTTTTAATTTTCTCCTCCCGTCCCTTTGATCTGTAAACATTGGGACCTGGTTGGCTCACACTTTATTGGCTTCACGTAAAGGACCAGGTTAGCCACGGACCTGTTCCATTCCCTATTTCTCAGGTTCCATAGTGAGTTCCAGAGATCCATAGTGCACAGTTACAATACATAATATGGATATAAGGAGCGGTATGGCGAATCACCAAGAACCAGGGAGCGGAGAAAGGCCTGGAGGGCAGTGCTGACCATAATATAAATTCTTGCAGCGCAGTGGGGGGTGAGAGACTGACCAGAACAAAGGCATCTGAATCACCACCGGACCTTCGGCACGTTAATAATTACCAACCCTTTAATGGTCACAATCTCTGCTGCAGATAAAAGGATTAACATTGGTCCTGTCATCGGCTGTACATAAAACATCCACATACAGGGAACCCGTGAAACTCCCCCGCATTCTGGAACATCAGTCCACAGTCAGAAATGATCCCCCCAAACTTCCCATTAAAGGCGCCGGTTAAAGTCTAAAAATAAAATGTCATTCTTCCTGCATTTAATAAGAGGATGGTTCTTAATCCTCGTCACTTTCCCTCTTTATCTAACTACAATAGTGGCCAGTAGGGCCTCTATCCTTCTATAAAGTTTCCTAGGTGGCAGAGTATGGGTAGCGTAGACAAACCCTTTAAAGGTTGAGGCTCTATCCTTCTATAAGTTTAGAGGTGGCAGGATTATGGGTAGTGGTAGACAACCCTTTAAAAAGGCGTGAGGCCTCTAGCCTTCTATAAAGTTTTCCTATGGCTGGATTATGGTAGCGGTAGACAAACCCTTTAAACGGTGTGAGCCTCTAGCCTTCTATAAAGTTACCTAGGTGGCAGTGATTATGGGTAGTGGTAGAAACCCTTTAAAGGTGTGAGGCCTCTAGCCTTCTTATAAAGTTCCTAGTGGGCAGGATTATGGGTAGTGGTAGACAAACCCTTTAAATGTTCGAGGCCTCTAGCCTTCTATAAAGTTACCTAGGTGGCAGGATTTAATGGGTAGCGGTAGACAAACCCTTTAAAGGGGAGGCCTCTAGCCTTCTATAAAGTTACCTAGGTGGCAGGATTAGGGGTAGCCGTAGACAAACCCTTTAAAAGGCGTGAGGCCTCTAGCCTTCTATAAAGTTACCTAGTGGCAGATTATGGGTAAAGCGTAGACACAAACCCTTTAAAGGTGTGAGGCCCTCTAGCCTTCTATAAAAATTACCTAGGTCGCAGGATATGGGTAGCGGTAGACAAACCCTTTAAGGCGTGAGGCCTCTAGCCTTCTATAAAGTACCTAGTGGCAGGATTATGGGTAGCGGTAGACAAACCCTTTTAAAGTGTGAGGCCTCTAGCCTGCTATAAAGTTGTACCTAGGTGGCAGGATTATGGGTAGCCGTAGACAAAAACCCTTTAAAGTGTGAGGCCTCTAGCCTTCTATAAAGTTACCTAGGTGGCAGGATTATGGGTAGCGGTAGACAAACCCTTTAAATAAAGGCGTGAGGCCTCTAGCTTCTATACAGTTACCTAGGTGGCAGGATATGGGTAGTGGTAGACAAACCCTTTAAAGGCGTGAGGCCTCTACTAGCCTTCTATAAAGTTACCTAGTCGCAGGATTATGGGTAGCGGTAACAAAACCTTTAAAGCGTGAGGCCTCTAGCCTTTTAAAGTTACCTAGGTGGCAGGATTATGGGTGAGCGGTAGACAAGCCCTTTAAAGGTGTGAGCCTGTAGCCTTCTATAAAGTTTTACCTAGTGGCAGGATTATGGGGTAGCCGTAGACAAACCCTTTAAAGGTGTGAGGCCTCTAGCCTTGCTATAAAGTTACCTAGGTGGCAGGATTATGGGTAGCCGTAGACAAACCCTTTAAGGTGTGAGGCCCCTCTAGCCTTCTATAAAGTTCCTAGTGGCAGGATTATGGGTAGCCTATGACAAGCCCTTTAAGGTGTGAGGCTTTGTAGCCTTCTATAAAGTTACCTAGGTGGCAGATTAATGGGTAGCGGTAACAAACCTTTAAAGGCGTGAGGCCTCTCAGCCTTCTATAAAGTTACCTAGGTGGCAGGATTAATGGGTAGCGGTAGACAACCCTTTAAAGGTGTGAGCCTCTAGCCTTCTATAAACTTTACCTAGGTGGCAGGATTATGGGTAGCGGTAGACAAACCCTTAAAGGTGTGAGGCCTCTAGCCTTCTATAAAGTTACCTAGGTCGCAGGATTATGGGTAGCGGTAGACAAACCCTTTAAAGGCGTGAGGCCTGTAGCCTTCTATAAAGTTACCTAGGTGGCAGGATTATGGGTAGCCGTAGACAAACCCTTTAAAGGCGTGAGGCCTCTAGCCTTCTATAAAGTTTCCTAGGTGGCAGGATTATGGGTAGCGGTAGACAAACCCTTTAAAGGCGTAGGCCTGTAGCCTTCTATAAAGTTACCTAGGTGGCAGAATTATGGGTAGCCGTAGACAAACCCTTTAAAGGGCGTGAGGCCTGTAGCCTTCTATAAAGTTACCAGTCCGCAGGATTATGGGTACGGTAACAACCCTTTAAAAGGCGTGAGGCCTCTAGCCTTCTATAAAGTTACCTAGGTGGCAGGATTATGGGTACGCGTTAGAACAAACCCTTTAAAGGTGTGAGGCCACTCTAGCCTTCTATAAAGTTACCTAGGTGGCAGGATTATGGGTATCGGTAGACAAACCCTTTAAAGGCGTGAGGCCTGTAGCCTTCTATAAAGTTACCTAGTCGCAGATTATGGTAGCGGTAGACAACCCTTTAAGGCGTGAGGGCCTCTAGCCTTCTATAAAGTTACCTAGGTGGGCAGGATTAGGGGTAGCGGTAGACACAACCCTTTAAAGGTGTGAGCCTCTAGCCTTCTATAAAGTTACCTAGGTGGCAGATTATTGGTATTGGTAGACAAACCCTTTAAAGGTGTGAGGCCCCTCTAGCCTTCTATAAAGTTACCTAGGTGGCAGGATTATGGTAGCGGTAGAACAAACCCTTTAAAGGCGTGGAGGCCTCTAGCCTTCTATAAAGTTACCTAGGTGGCAGGATTATGGGTAGCGGTAGACAAACCCTTTAAAGGTGTGAGGCCTCTAGCCTTCTATAGTTTACCTAGGTGCAGGATTTATGGGTAGCGGTAGCAACACCTTTAAAGGTGTGAGCCTCTAGCCCTCTAAAAGTTAACCTAGGTGGCAGGATTTATGGGTAGCGTAGACAAACCGTGTTTTAAGAGAAAAAGTAAAGGCGTTTTTAAAAAACCAAAATATACCAATTACAACATTACCAGCGAACATCAGTTCCGTTTTACTCCTGGGGGCAAATCGGGCATTTGCATAGACTGAGCACCCAAGGTGACAACAGGTACACTTGGCTGGAGGTTTCCTGTCACATCTCTGTAATGGGCAGATATAATCATTAAATCCGATTGGTGGCGTGTTTAGATTGGAAATTTACCCCTCTGAGCTGCTTCCGTTCATACCGCAGAGCCAGGGGAAGATTAGGGTGGTGTAAACATTGGTATTATTTGTTGTAAAGGGAAATCCCAGAACCACATTGTGTTTTTAAGTGGCTGAAACCATGGAGGATCATTTTCCTTCTTTTCTTACAGCTGTTCCCAACTGGCTCAGCCATGTGGAACTTTACTGAGAGGCAAGTCAGACTTTCCGAGGGACTGTAAAGACTGATCCCCTCTATACTGATTGTTTTTTTAATGTTTGTTTTGCTTTGGCAATGTCAGAATGTAAATTGAATCTCTGCCATAAAGCTCGATTTGTTGTTGATCCTTTCTCTTGAGCTATACACCCTCATTGCAGGGGGCCAATGGATGTGTTGCAGTATAGGATATGTCTGTCTGGCCAGCAGAGAAATCATTACAAGTACCATTTCCTGTTACTGCTTCACACCCCGTGTTCCCTTCCACATGTTATGTCTTTACTGTGGGTTGGGCAGGTCCCTGTTTATAGCCACCAGCCTTAACTGACCCAGGACAAGCGCTGGGCTCTGTGAATGGGCATAGTACTGTGCACACCTGGGACACTAAACCATCATTTTCCATCATCTATTGAATGGATAGTGAGTGTACGTCACATGGGGGCTTTCCCCCACTATTAAGGGACGGTCTCTGATCAACTGCATGCCTGGAACAGGCTGATAATACAATAATCCACCAGTGACATGAGGAATAGTGGTCTGGTTGTACTGTATATTGAGACAGACTAGAGAGACTGTATATTGATAGACTATAGGAGACTGTATTTGATAGACTAAGGAGACGTATATTATTGAAGACTATAGGAGACTGTATATTGACAGACTATAGGAGACTGTATATTGATAACTATAGGAACTGTTATTGATAGACTATAGAGACTGTATATTGATAACTTAGGAGACTGCATATTGATAGACTATAGGAGACTGCATATTGATATACTATAGGAGACTGTATATTGATATAGACTATATGAGACTGTATATTGATAGCTATAGGAGACTGTATATTGATAACTATTAGGAGACTGTTTGTATAGACTATAGATAGACGTATATTGATAGACTATAGGAGACTGTATATTGATAGACTATAGAGACTGTATATATTGATTAGACTATAGGAGACTGTATATTGATAGACTATAGAGACTGTATTTGATAGACTATAGTAGACTGATATATGACTAGGACTGTATATGATAGAATGGAGACTGTAATATTGATAGACTATAGGAGACTGTATATTGAATGGACTATAGGATACTGTAGATGATTAGAGACTATGGGAGACTGTATATTGATAGACTATAGGAGACTGTATATTGATGGACTATAGGAGACTGTATATTGATAGACTATGGGACACTGTATATTGATAGACTATGGGACACTGTATATTGATAGACTATAGGAGACTGTATATTGATAGACTATGGAGCTGATAATTGATGTACTATAGGAGACTGTATATTGATAGACTATGGGGACACTGTATATTGATAGACTATGGAGACTGCATATTGATAGACTATAGGAGACTGTATATTGATAGACTATAGGAGACTGTATATTGATAGACTATAGGAGACTGTATATTGACAGACTATAGGAGACTGTATATTGATAGACTATAGGAGACTGTATATTGTAGTACTATAGGAGACTTATATATGATAGACCTAGGATACTGTATATTGATAGACTATAGAGACCTGTTATATTGATAGATAGATAGAATGACTATAGGAGACTGTATATTGAGAGAACTATAGGAGACTGTATATTGATAGACTATAGGACTACTGAATATTGATAGACTATAGGAGACTGTATTTGAAAGACTATAGAGACTGGTAATATTGAAGACTATAGGAGACTGTATATTGATAGACTATAGGAACTGTATATTGATAGACTATAGGAACTGTAATACTTGATGACTGTGATCTATAGGAATCTGTATATTGATAGACTATAGGACACTGCATATTGATAGACTATAGGAGACTGTATATTGACAGACTATAGGAGACTGTATATTGATAGACTATAGGAGACTGATATTGATAGACTATAGGACACTGTTTATTGATAGACTATAGGAGACTGCATATTGATAGACTATAGGAGACTGCATATTGATAGACTATAGGAGACTGTATATTGATAGACTATAGGAGACTGTATATTGATAGACTATAGGAGACTGTATATTGATAGACTATAGGACACTGTATATTGATAGACTATAGGAGACTGCATATTGATAGACTATAGGAGACTGCATATTGATAGACTATAGAGACTGTATATTGATAGACTATAGGAGACTGTATATTGATAGACATAGGAGACTGTTATTGAGAGACTCTATGGAGACTGTATATTGAGGACTATAGGAGACTGTATATGATGGACTATAGGAACTGTATTTGATGGACTATATGAGACTGTATATTGATGACTATAGACACTGTATATTGATAGACTAGATGACACTGTATATGATGACGATAGGAGACTGCATATTGATAGACTATTGGAGACTGCATATTGAATAGACTATGGGAGACTGCATATTGATGACTATGGGGACTGTATAATTGATAGACTATAGGAGACTGCATATTGATAGACTATTGGATCTGCATATTGATAGACTATTGGAGACTGTATAATTGGATATACTATAGGAACGGCATATTGATAGACTAGGAGACTGTAATATTGATAGACAAGGAACTGTATATTGATAGACTATAGGAGACTGTTATATTTTAGATAGACTATAGGAGACTGGTATATTGATAGACTATAGGCATTAATTGGAAACTATAGAGACTTATATTGATAGACTATAGGAGACTGTATATTGATAGACTATAGGAGACTGTATATTGATAGACCTATAGAGACTGTTATATTGATAGACTATAAGGGGACTGATATTGATAGACTATAGAGACTGTATATTGATAGACTATAGGAACTGATATTGATAGACTTATAGGAGACTGTATTTGATAGACATAGGAGACTGTATTGATAGACTAAGGACTGTATGATAGACTATAGGAAACTGTATATGCAATAGACTATAGGAGACTGCATATTGATAGACTATAGGAGACTGCATATTTATAGACTATAGAGACTATATGATCGACTGAGAACTATATTGATAGACTATGGAGACTGTATATGATAGACTATAGGAGACTGCTATTGATGACTATAGGACTGCATTTGATAGACTATAGGAACTGATATGGAAGACTATAGGGGACTGTATATGGATAGACTATGGAACTCTATTGATAGACTATAGGAGACTGCATATTGATAACTATGAACTGTATTTGATAGACTATAGACTTTATATTGATAGACTATAGGAGACTGTATATTGAATAGACTTAGATAAGGAGACTGTTTTGATAGACTATGGAGACTGCTATATTGGATAGACTATAGAGACTGTATATTGATAGACTATAGTAGACTGTATATTGATAGACTATAGGAGACTGCATATTGATAGACTATAGGAGATGCATATTGATAGACTTAGGAGCTGCATATTGATAGACTAGAGAAACTGACATATTGATAGACTATGGAAGACTGTATATTGATAGACTATATGGAGACTGTATATTTGATAGACTATAGGAGACTGTACTTTGATAGACTAGTGGAGACTGTATATTGATGACTATAGGAGACTGTATATTGATAGACTATGAACTGATTTGATGACTATAGGAGATGATATTGATAGACTATAGGAGACTGTATATTGATGACTATAGGAGACTGCATATTGATAGAACTGATAGTAGAAGACTGCATATTGATAGACTATAGTGACTGTATATTGATAGACTATAGGAGACTGTATATTGATAGACTGATAGGAGACTGTATATGATAGACTTATAGGGAGACTGAATTGATAGACTATAGAGACTGTAATATTGATAGACTATAGTAGACGTATAGATAGACATAGAGACTGTATATTGATAGACTATAGGAGACTGTATATTGATAGTACTATAGGAGACTGTATATTGATAGACTATAGGAGACTGTATATTGATAGACTATAGGAACTGCATATTGATAGACTATAGGAGACTTGCATATTGATAGACTATAGGAGACTGTATATTGATAGACTATCAGTAGAGAACTGTATATTGATAGACTTATAGGAGACGGTATATTGATAGACTATAGGGTGACTTGCCATATTGATAGACTATAGGAGACTGTATATTGATAGACTATAGGAGACTGCATATGGATAGACTCAAGGAGACTTAATTGATAGACTATAGGGAGACTGTATATTGATGACTATAGGAGACTGTATATTGTGACTATAGGAGACGTATATTGAAGACTATAGAGACTGTATATTGATAGACATAGGATGTATCTATGGAGACTGATATTGATAGACTATAGGAGACTGCATATTGATAGACTATAGGAGACTGATATTGAAATAGACTATAGGAGACGTGTATATTGATAGACTATAGGAGACTGATATTGATAGACTTAGGAGACTGCTATTGATAGACTAGAGTAGACTGCATATTGATAGACATAGGGGACGTATATTGATAGACTATAGGAGACTGCATATTGATAGACTATATGAGACTGCATATTGATAGACCGTATAGGAGACTGTATATTGATAGACTATAGAGAGACTGCTATGATGATAGGATATGACTGTATAGGATAGTACATATATGGAGACTGTATATTGATAGACATAACTAGAGACTGTATAATTGATGACTATAGGAGACTGTATATTGATAACTATGGAGACTGTATATTTGATAGACTATAGGAGACGATATTGGATAACTATAGGAGACTGATATTGATAGACTATAGAGACTGATATTGATAGATATGAGACTGCATATATAGACTATAGAGACTGCATATTGATAACTATAGGAGACTGTATTTGATCAGGACTATGGAGACTGTATATTGATAAGCTTAGGGGAACTGTATATTGAAGACTATAGAGACTGGATATTGATAGACTATAGGAGACTGTGATATTGATAGACTATAGAGACGATCTGTATATTGATAGACTATAGGGAGACTGTATATGATAAACTTAGACCGCCTTTGATGCTATAGGGACTGTATATTGACAGACTTAGGAGACTGATATTGATAGCTATAGGAGACTGTATATTGAGAGACTATAGGAGACTGCATATTGATGACTATAGGAGACTGTATATTGATAGACTATAGACCTGCATATTGATAACTTATAGGAGACTGCATATTGACAGACTATAGGAGACTGTATTTGATAGACTATAGGAGAACAGTATATTGATAGACTATAGGAGACTGTATATATTGAGAGACTATAGGACGCATATTGATAGACTATAGGAGACGTATCATTGATAGACTATAGGAACACTGCATATTGGATGACTATAGAGACTGTATATTGACATACATAGGAGACTGTATATTGATAGACTATAGGAGACTGTTATTTGATAAGACTAGAGACTGTATATTGATGACTATAGGAGACTGTATATTGATAGACTATAGGAGACTGTAATTGATAGACTATAGGAGACTGTATATTGAAGACTATAGGAGACTGTGATATTGATAAGACTATAGGAGACTTGTATATTGATAGCTATGACTGTATATTGATAGACTATAGCACTGTTATATTGATAGACTAATAGGAGACTGTAATTGATAGACTATAGGAGACGTATATTGATAGACTATAGGAGACTGTATATTGTAGACTAAGGAGACGTATATTGAGAGACATGGAGACTGCATATTGATAGACATATGAGACTGTATATTGATAGACTAGAGGAGACTGTATATTGATAGATATAGAGACTGTATATTGATAGACTTAGGAGACTGTATTTGATAGACATAGGAGACTGTATATGATAGACATAGGAGACTGTATATATGATAGACTAAAGGAGACGTCAGGCAGGTTGCGGCAATAATCTCATGGTGGTACATAGAGAGATAAGTGCCAGTTATTAAATGTGGAAGGCCCAGTGATGATAACATGGAGCTTCTGGACCTATGGGCAAATCTGCTAGGAAATTGCTGTCAGACAGTTTGGCACTCCTATGTACTATGTCTGTCCCATGTACTGCTGTGAGTTTGGTCAGTTTCAATCTATACTAATAAAATTTGGTCCCTGCCGTGTCTAGATACCAGAGACAGTTAGAGATCTTATTCTCATTGGTTCGTTTCCTGTAATGGATTTTTTGTGGGAGGATTTTTCCTCCCCCTGACACTATATCACTTTCCCGTGGACCTGACCAGACCACAATGTGTTCATTGATTTGTCTAGTTTTAAAGGACAACTGTATTGTTCCAACTCCAACCCCACCTCCATCTGGATTGTTCAAAGGGAAGAAGCTCCTCTTGCAAAATGTGTCTGTCTTCCTGTTGGTTAGGCCCTAGGCCATAAGGGGGTGGAGCAACATTACATTTGTCCTTTATTTTCTCACTGCAGATGTTTGAGAATACAAAGTAAAGCAAAGCCTACATACCTGTAACATTGCTTAACCCTTTCAATACTGACGTGGATTTTTCACTGAATCGGATGGGTTGGCATGTCAGTAATGTAAAACCATTAGACCCAATGGAACATGGAGGTGCAACTGTTACAGAGAATGGAGAGCACTGCTGGTCTATGGACCCATCTGAATCCTGTTTGCCTTACTGGGTGTTTTGCTCTCTAATAGGAGAAAGAGGAGCAGCTGGTACGAGTGGCGGAGATGCAGAAGTCGCAGCACGCAGGCGGATGGCGCTCTGGTCGAATTGAAGCGACAGGTGGAGGCAAAAAACAGCGAGAAGTCTACTCTGATATGAAGAAGCAGGTGAGAAGGTGACAATGGCAGCTGAGTCTGAGATTGTGCGGCCATAATAATTCACATTACACGATCCACACCAGTGATTCTGGGTATCTTATCACACACCCTACATAGCCCTGCATGCAACCAGGATTCTGGGTAATCTTATCACACATCCTACTAGCCCTGCCATGCAAACCGGGATTCTGGGTATCTTTATCACACATCTAATAGCCCTGCATCAACAGGGATTCGGGTAATCTTTACACACATCCTACATAGCCCTGCCATGCAACCAGGGATTCTGGGTAATCTTTATCACACATCCTACATAGCCCTGCCATGCAACCAGTGATTCTGGGTAATCTTTATCACACATCCTACATAGCCCTGCCATGCAACCGGGGATTCTGGGTAATCTTTATCACACATCCTACATAGCCCTGCCATGCAACCGGGATTCTGGGTAATCTTTATCACACACCTACATAGCCTTGCCATGCAACCGTGGATTCTGGGTAATCTTTTATCACACATCCTACATAGCCCTGCCATGCAACCAGGGATCTGGGTAATCTTTATCACACATCCACATAGACCTGCCATGCAACCGGGATTCGGTAATCTTTATCACACACCTACATACCCTGCCATGCACCGTGGATTCTGGGTAATCTATTACACACATCCTACATATGCCCTGCATGCAACCAGGGATTCTGGTAATCTTATCACACATCCACATAGCCCTGCCCATCCCAACGGATTCTGGGTAATCTTTATCACCATCCTACATAGCGCTCCATGCAACCAGGATTCTGGGTATCTTTATCACCATCCTACATAGCCCTGCCATCAACCAGGGATCTGGGTAATCTTTATCAACATCCTACATAGCCTGCCATGCACCGGGATTCTGGGAATCTTTATCACATCCACATGCCCTGCCATGCACCGGGGATTCTGGGTAATCTTTATCACACATCCTACATATCCCTGCCATGCAACCGGGATTCTGGGTAATCTTTATCACACTTCCTACATAGCCCTGCATGCAAAACCGGGGATTCTGGGTAATCTTTTACACACATCCTACAAGCCCCTGCCTGCAACCAGGGATTCTGGGTAATCTTTATCACCAACATCCTACATAGCCCTGCCATGCAACCGGGAGGATTCTGGTAATCTTATACACACATCCTACATAGCCCTGCCATGCAACCAGGGATTCTGGGTAATTCTTTTCTCAATCACAACATCCTACATAGCCCTGCCATGCAACCAGGGATTCTGGGTAATCTTTATCACACATCCTACATAGCCTGCCATGCAACCAGGGATTCTGGGTAATCTTTATCACACATCCTACATAGCCCTGCCATGCAACCAGGGATTCTGGGTAATCTTTATCACACATCCTACATAGCCCTGCCATGCAACCAGGGATCTGGATCTTTATCACATAGCCCTGCCATGCAACCAGGGATTTCTGGTAATCTATACGACCGGCATTCATCCCATTCATTTCGCAATCGCATGTCGGTCGCATAGTAGAACGGGAGGGCAGTTCCGGCAGGAACGCTCGGTCGGGTTAAGTAAATTGAATATGTTACGGCCACCATTAGCCAAGCAAGAATGTCTCTGTTGAATGTTTCTGACCTTCACTAGAAATATACGGCGTTGAAAAGGATTTATATACCAGGCTACTAGTGTGAGAATAAATAAGCTTTAGCCCATAGACCTCCTTTAAAACAATGTTTTGGAAATGAAAATATTGCATAATGCCCCATCTGGACCTCTTTCTGCTGCAAGGGTTAACGCGGCTGGTAAATTGTGATTATAAAGGGCGTGGTACATAGTTCTAATAGGTGTTGACACAAGCAAATCGAAAGGATATTTAGAGCCGGTGACATGGAAAGTTCTGTACAAAACATTGTAATTAAATTCATCTTAGTGGGATAACTGCAACTGCCTGCCGTTCTTTAATACTCTCACAGTTTGTGTCTGTAGATTAGAAGAATGGCAGAGGTGAAATGTTCCCTGTTATAACTTTTAAGCAACAGGATTCTATGAAAACTACTGAAAGCCAGTAACGTGTTTAAGACTGAACTGTGGGTTAATAGCCAAACCCCAATAGTGTGTGACAGTCTTCTATCACCTTATTCTATGATAAGATAGTATTGTGGGCTGAGTTATGCTAATAAAGACAATGCATGTAGATAGGGCAGGACTAAAGCACTGATGGAAATGGAAAACATACATGTTACATACAAGGGTAGTTGCAAGTAATTGAAGTGCTGGTCCACGCAGCATTCAGTGTGGTAAGTTACAGCATTTACTGTGGTACAATAGATGGAGGGTCCTGTCCAAAAAGAGCTTACAGTCTAGAGGAGATGGGGATGAAACAAAGGTTAGCGATCAGTTAGCTGTAACTAAGTTGTCAGTGGAGGGATGAGAGGAGAAGACATTAGCAGAGGGAGGTTACGCCTTGGGTAGTATCTTTTTTATCAGTCAGAGATGTTGGGGGGCTGTATTGGAGAGATGTATGGGGGCTGTATTGAGAGATGTATGGGGGGCTGTATTGGAGAGATGTATGGGGGTCTGTATTGGAGAGATGTATGGTGGGGCTGTATTGGAGAGATGTATGGTGGGGCTGTTATTGTAGAGATGTTATGGGGGGCTGTATTGGAGAGATGTATGGGGGGCTGTATTGGAGAGATGTATGGGGGGCTGTATTGGAGAGATGTATGGGGGCTGTATTGGAGAGATGTATGGTGGGGCTGTATTGGAGAGATTGTATGGGGGGCTGTATTGGAGAGATGTATGGGGGCGTATTGGAGAGATGTATGGGGCTGTATTGGAGAGATGTATGGGGGGCTGTATTGGAGAGATGGTATGGTGGGGGGCTGTATTGGAGAGATGTATGTGGGCTGTATTGGAGGGATGTATGGGGGGGCTGTATTGGAGGGATGTATGGGGGGCTTGTATTGGAGAGAATGTATGGTGGGGCTGTATTGGAGAGATGTATGGGGGCTGTATTGGAGAGATGTATGGGGGGCTGTATTGGGAGAGATGTATGGGGGGCTGTAATTGGAGAGATGTATGGTGGGCTGTATTGGAGAGATGTATGGTGGGCTGTATTGGAGAGATGTATGGGGTGTATGGAGAGATGTATGGGGGGCTGTATGGAGAGATGTATGGGTGGGCTGTATGGAGAGATGTATGGGGGGCTGTATTGGAGAGATGTATGGGGGGCTGTATTGGAGAGATGTATGGGGGGCTGTATTGAAGAGATGTATGGTGGGCCTGTATTGGAGAGATGTATGGGGGGCTGTATTGGAGAGATGTATGGGGGGCTGTATTGGAAAGATGTATGGGGGCTGTATTGGAGAGATGTATGGGGGGTGTATGGAGAGATGTATGGGGCTGTATTGGAGAGATGTATGGGGGCTGTGTTGGAGAGATGTATGGTGGGGGGCTGTATTGGAGAATGATGGGGCTGTATGAGAGATGTTGGAGGGCTGTATTGGAGATTATGGAGGCTGTATTGAGAGATTATGGGGGGCTGTATTGGGAGAGATGTATGGAGGGAGGGCTGTATTGGAGAGATGTATGGGGGGCTGTATTGGAGAGATGTATGGTGGGGCTGTATTGGAGAGATGTATGGGGGGGGCGGTATTGGAGAGATGTATGGGGGGCTGTATGGAGAGATGTATGGGGGGGCTGTAGTGGGAGATGTATGGGGGGTGTATTGGAGAGATGTAAGGGGGGTGTATTGGAGAGATGTATGGGGGTATTGGAGAGATGTATGGGGGGGTATTGGAGAGATGTATGGGGGGTGTATTGGAGATGTGGTGGGGGCTGTATTGGAGAGTGTATGGTGGGGGCTGTATTGGAGAGATGTATGGGGGGGTTGTATTGGAGAGATGTATGTGGGGCTGTATTGGGGATCCTTGTGGATATGTAGCACTTAAATTGGATCCTTTGGGTGTATGGAAAGCCAGTGGAGAGACAGAAAGGGGCAGCGTGTGAGAACGGGTAGAAGAGGTGAATGAGCCTTGCAGCAGAGTTAAGGATTGTTGAAGGGGCACCAGTCAGTTGCTTGTAGAAACCACACAGGAGGTGTTACAGTAGTCCCCAGCCGAGAGAGGATAAGGGCAGAACTAGAATTTTGTTAGCGTTCTGTGAAGGAAGGGATGAATGCGTGAGAAGTTTTAAGCTTGTAACCGACAGCGCGTTAGGGTATTAATGTGGGGTTTAAAGGAAAGAGTCCAAGGTTACTCCCAGCATCGCACCTAAGGTGTTGGACAGAAAAGGGAAAATAGATTAGTAAGAGAAATGGAGCCTTGGCTAGATACTTTCTAACTAAATCAATAATGGGATTGAGGAGCTTGGTTATGACAACAGCCTGATAACTAATAATAATTAAAGGGAACTTAAGTCACCAGAATTGACCCAATGAACAGAGCACATTCGCAAACATACATCAAGCTGTGGTTATTCATAAAGCTAAACTAGGGTACTAGAGTTGGCTCCTTTTATCCACCTCTTTGTTTTGGTGGCAGTCTAGGTTTATGCTGTAAAACATGATCTCTGTCATGCCCCATAGAAGCAGACAGCCAAGCACGTTACAGCACATAAGTAGTATTTTGCTAGGAACAGTTTTCGAGACAAATAAACTAAAATGAACTATTTTAATCATTTCTCAATGGCTGTATGTAAATTCACCCGGCTGGAAAAATAACGCAGGGTAAACCAGCGGCTTTCAGAGTCTTATCAGGGACTTCTATTGTGTGGGGACATCTGTTAGAAAACTTTATTGCTAGTGAATTAATCTGAACATGATGGATGTTCACAACTAGGGAATGTTTACATAATCAACTATTAAAGGGCATGTCCAGTAGAGCACCCCAAACCCATTACTGCATTAGTAAGAATTGTCCAAGATGCCTCTTAAAGATTTGGCTGACCCGTCCCTTGCTCCTGTTTCTAGCAATTGGGCGTGATGCCATGTCCAGCATTAACTGACAGCCGCGACCAGAAGTAGACCGGCTTACAGAGGTAAGTACTTTTCAAGGCATCTTTGACATTCTTACTAATGTAATAAAAACTAGTACGCTTGCTCTATGTGAATGGCTCAGGCAATGTCCTTGTTCTGAAGGATGTCTGTCTTACATGGATCTTTCCTGTCTACAGATGGAAGTGGTTGAGCGACTTGAGCCGCTCAAATCCTCAAGAAAAGCAAGTAAGGAATTCTCTCTCAGCTGGAGGAGCTTGAACACAGATATGAGCAGCAGGTAAGGCACCATGGGACAGCACTGGATTCTGGGAAAGTCTTGCTAGTGTTGATAGGTGTACAGGATATGAATGTCATCAACTGATCCACAATGTGCAAATTTGGGGTCACGAACTTTATATTTTATTGATTTATCACCTTTGCATTCACCCATTGTAAATCCGACCCCTGGTGTCTAAATTGATTTGATATAACATCATTTACCTGTTATTCGTCACATTGGCAAGTCACATGATCAGATTAAACCAACCAGAAACAACTGCGCATTGTATAGAAAATCCTTCTAACATTTAAAGCCCTTCACTCTGCTGCTCCTTCTTATATTTCTTCTATTGTGTCCCCATATGATCCTGTCCATACCCTCCACTCATCACAGAACCATCTCCTGTACAGACCCCCAGTTTTGCTGCTTCACTTCCTCTCACCTTAACCTCTCTCTTGTGCTGTGCTCCATCCTCTGGATTTCCATCCCCCTCTCTCTACGTCCACCTCTATTAGCAGGTTTTAAATCTACCCTTACATCCTACCTAATCCAGTAATCAGCACAGTATATGGTTCCTATAGTATCATATATGATACAATCTAACCCTTACAATCCTACCTATCCGTAATCAGCACAGTATATGGTATCTATATTATCTATATATGATAATCTACCCTTACATCCTACCTATCCGGTAACCAGTACAGTATATGGTATCTATAATATCCTATATATGGCATAAATCTACCCTTACATCCTTCCTATCCGGTAACCATCACAGTTAATGGTATCTATATATCTATATATGATAAATCTACCCTTACAATCCTACCTATCCCGGTAACATCACATTATATGGTATCTATATATCTATATAGATAAATCTACCCTTACATCCTACCTATCCGGTAACCAGCACAGTATATGGTATCTATATATCTATATATGATAAATCTACCCTTCATCCTACCTATCCGGTAACCAACACGTTATGGATCTATATATCTATATATGATAAATCTACCCTTACATCCTACCTATCCGTACCACACAGTATATGGATCCTATATATCTATATTGATAATCTACTACCCTTACATCCTACCTATCCGGTAACCAACACACGTTATGTATCCTATATATCTATATATGATAATCTACCCTTACATCTATCCTCCTTCCGTAACCCGCACGTATATGGTATCTATATACTATATATGATAATCTACCCTTACATCCTCTATCCGTACCAGCACAGTATATGATAATCTATATATCTATATATATAAATCTACCCTTACATCCTACCTATCGGTAACCCACAGTTATGTATCTATATATCTATATATGATAATCTACCCTTACATCCTACCTATCGGTAACCAGCACAGTTATGGTATCTAATAATCTATAAGATAATCTACCCTACATCCTACCTATCCGGTAACCACACAGTATATGGTATCTATATATCTATATATGATAAATCTAACCTTCACATCCTACCTATCTGTAACCAGCACAGTATATTGTATCTATATATCTATATGTAATCTACCCTTACACCTACCTATCCGTAACCACACAGTATGTATCTATAATCTATATATGAAAATCTACCCTTACTCCTACCTATCCGGTAACAGCACAGTATATGTATCTATATATCTAATATAAAATCTACCCTTACATCCTACCTATCCGGTAACCAGCCCAGTAATATGGTATCTTATATCTATTATATAAATCTACCCACTTACATCCTACCTATCCTGTAACCAGCACAGTATATGATATCTATTATCTTATATGATAAAATCTACCTTACATCCTACCTATCGGTAACCATCACAGTATAGGTATTATATATCTATATATAATCTACCTACATCCTACCTTCTGGTAACAGCACAGTATATGGTATCTATATATTCTATAATGATCAATCTCCCTCCTCTACCTATCTGGTAACCAGCACAGTTATTGGTATCTTAATCTGTATATGAAAATCTACCCTTACATCCTACCTATCCGGTAACCAGCACAGTATATGATATCTTATATCTATAATGATAAATCTACCCTTAAATCCTACCTATCTGGTAACACAGTTATATGGTATCTATATACTATATATGATAATCTACCCCTTACTCCTAACCTAGTCAGTAATCAGCACAGTATATGGTATCTATATATCTATCTATGATAAATCTACCTTACATCCTACCTATCTGGGACAGCACAGTATATGTTCTATATATCTATATATGATAATCTACCCTTACAATCCTACTATCCGGTAACCAGCACAGTATATGGATCTCTATATCTATATAGGATAATATCTACCCTACACTACCTATCGTAACCAGCACAGTATATGATATCTATATTATCATATATGATAAATCTACCCTTACATCCTACCTACGTGTAAACCAGCCAGTATATGTATCTATATTCCTATATATGAGAACTCCCCTTTTAAAAAAAAAACCATACCTACAATCCTACCATCCGTAACAGCAGTAGATGATTATCTTATATACTATATAGATATCTACCCTTACATCCTACTATCGTTAACCAGCACAGTATATGGTATCTATATATCTATATATATAAATCTACCTTACATCCTCCTATCCGGTAACCAGCACAGTAATATGATATCATATACTGATAATCTACCCTTACTCCTACCTATCTGGTACATCACAGTATATGTATCTATATATCTATATATGATAAATCTACCCTTACAATCCTACCTATCTGGTAACAGCCAGTATATGGTATCTATATTCTATATATGATAATCTACCTTACATCCTACCTATCCTGGTAAACAGCACAGTGTATGGTATCTATATTCTATATATGATAAATCTACCCTTACATCCTACCTCTCGGTAACCAGCACATATATGGTATCTATATTCTATATATGATAAATCTACACCTTACATCCTTACCTATCTGGTAACAGCACAGTATATGGTATCTATATATCTATATATGATAAATCTACCCTACACATCCTACCTATCGGTAACCAGCCAGTATATGGTACTATATATCTTATATGATAAATCTCACCCTACATCCTACCTATCTGGTACCACACAGTATATGGTATCTATATATCTATATATGATAAATCTACCCTTACACTCCTACCTATCGGTAACCAACAGTATTATATCTATAATCTTATATGATAAATCTTACCCTTACATCCTACCTATCGGTAACCACACAGTATATGGTCTATATACTATATATGATAAATCTACCCTTACATTCTACCTATCTGGTCAACAGCACAGTATATGGTATCTATATATCTATATATGATAATCTACCCTTACATCCTACCTATCTCGTAACCAGCACAGATATGGTATCTATATATCTTATATATGATAAATCTACCCTTACATCCTACCTATCCGTAACAGCACAGTATATGGTATCTATATATCATATATGATAAATCTACCCTACATCCTACCTATCTGGTAACCAGCACAGTTATGTATCTATATATCTATATATGAAAATCTACCCTTACATCCTACCATCCGGTAACCAGCACAGTCATATGGTATCTCTATATCTATATAATGATAATCTACCCTTACATCCTACCTATCCGGTAACCACACGTTAATGGTATCTATTATCTATATATGATAAATCTACCCTTACAATCCTACCTATCCGGTAACCAGCACAGTATATGGTATCTATATATCTATATATGATAAATCTACCCTTACATCCTACCTATCGGTAACCCAGCACAGTATATGGTATCTATATATCTTATAGATAACTAACCCTTACATCCTACCTATCCGGTACCAGCACAGTATATGGTATCTATATATCTATATATGATAAATCTACCCTTCATATCCTACCTATCCGGTAACCAGCACAGTATATGTCTACTATATATCTATATATGATAAATCTACCTACATCCTACCTATCGGTAACCGCACAGTATATGGTATCTATATTGATTCTTCCTTAATGCACTCACATCTCTGGACCCAGCAACTTATAACACCTATTCCATTGTATCTGTATGTTTCCCACCTAACTAGATTGTAACTCTAGGGGGCAGTCGGACTCCTTTCCTCTTGTGCAAAGCTCTAGCACTTCCTATTTATAGCGTATGGGATTTCCTTCCAGCATTTCTATCAGTGTTTGTCCCTCTCTGTATCTGGCATGGACCATCTAAACAGCATGTATGATCAGTAAAGTTACAATCCCCCAGAGATTACTAGGACAATTCAGTTGTAAAGGGTGGCCATAACATAAGAACAATAATGTGGGTACATTATTTATACATTAATACACTTTATATACTTTAATACACGTTATAAAACTTTATACGTATACACTTTATATACTTTTATATACACTTATAAAACTTTATATACAATTATACCTTTTATATACTTATACCACGTTAGAACTTTTACATTATACAATTTAGATACTTATACATGTTATACACTTTAATACATTACTACACTTTTATACTTTATACACGTTATAAACTGAATACATTTCACTTTATAAATCTTTATACATGTTATAAACTTATACATTATACCACTTTATACCTGTAATACACTTTAAAACTTTATACATATACCACTTGATAAATACTTTATATGTTATAAAACTTTATACCTTATACACTTTATAATACTTTCTATAACACGTTATAAACTTTATACAACTTATAACACTTTTATCCTTTATCACGTTCTAAAAACTTATACATTATACACTTTATAAATACTTTATCATGTTATAACTTTATCATTATACACTTATATACTTTATACCCTTATAAACTTATTATACATTATTACACTTTATATACTTGTATTAACCACGTTTAAACTTTATACATATACCCTTTATATACTTTTCTATACACGTTATAAACTTTTATTTATACATTATCCCTACTTTATATACTTTATACACGTTATACAACTGTTATACATTATACACTTTATATACTTTTTAATACACGTTATCGAAACTTTATACATTTTACACTTTAAATAACTTTATTACATGTTATAAACTTATAACATATACACTTTATATATACTTTATACATGTTATAATCTTTATACATTATACACTTAACTTGTAGGTATATAACTTTACATAACACTTTCGTACAATGTAAACTTTATCATTATAACACTTTTATATACTTATACCATGTATATAACTCTTTAGACATTATCACTTTTATACATTTATCATGTTATTAAACTTGTATACATTACACTTATATACTTTAGAAACAGGGTAGAAACTGTTAGTACATTATACACTTTATATACTTATAACGTGTTAAACTGTGTATACAGATTAGACACTGTTATATACTTGTAAGACACGTTATAAACTTATACAGTACACTTTATTACTTTTATTTACATGTTTAAACTTACTTATAGCTTATACAGTTATAATACATTTACTAAGACTTATACACGTTATAAATGTATACAGTTATAACTTTATACATTTTAGCCTAACTTATATCACGGTCAATAGAACCCACATTAGTATATCGTTATTTTACATTATACATTTGTAATATTGATACACTTTATACCAAACAATGTATACTATACACGTTTTACCAGTTCTCACAAGGACCCGTAATAATATGTCTTGTGGCCTGGACTGAATAGCATCCTGTGTGCCCGGAAAAGTCTATTTCCCACGGAACCACATGGTACCATGAATATTTGGCATGATCAGTTACTTGACCTTAAAATCTCAAAAGTAATCCCAATGTAGCTACTCAATACTTGTCGTTTAGTATAGGGCTTTCCCCAAGGCTGCGCATGGGATTGTTGTGATGAGCCATGATGAGGATTGTACATAATGAATTTACTTGGTTTGTTGGTTGGATTAAGCTTCCTTCCTCATTCACAGAGAGACATCTAATACTGAGGTACTGGGAGCGTAGTTTGTCACTGACCATGCATAACAATGCCTATACACCTAGGGAAAAACCTCCCACTAACCATGGATCGTTCCACGATTATCCCCCTAGAGAGGAGAATGTGGAACACACTGATAACAGCTGTCAATCTGCGTAGTTAGGATAGACAGTGAACACGGACCCAGGGAAACCAGTCCCTTAAGATGAAAGGTTTGCAACGCTAAGTAGCCAGTATTGGGCCCTTTCTCCAACCCCCATCACCGCGTCTTTTCTAAAATTCACCAACAACCCGAGTGGACTGCTCCCAGCAGCTCGGGCCGCAGTTTGCCAAGCAATAGGCTTCCCGCGGTTCTATTCTTACCTCTTCAAAGACAGCTAGGCCCGGCCCCAGTGTACGGCCAGGTAGGGTGCCATTGTGGCCCGCGCTGTAGGATAGTATCAAAGTGGACTCAGCACTTGGTGGATCAGTCTCGTAGAGAGAGACCTCTGACTGGTCGGTCAAGACTGGGAAGAAAGAAAATGCTATTAAAGGACACCATAACCCAAACATATCCCTTTATGTCAGGTACATAGCGACTAAGCTTGGAGAATAGATCTTTGTTTAGGTCATTCTCTGGTGTTTAAAAAAGAGACTTTGGGCAGTGGAAGCTAAAAAGTTTTATCCCCGCAGGACAGGGCTTCCCCCCTCTTGGTCTTTGTAACCCATTCCTCCTAAAGGGACACACATTGAAAAAACTACACAAACCTATCAGAGATCTCATGTATCGATTGTCTTCAGGCTATTAAGATTCTGATGACTTGTCTTAAGCCATTTGTGGTTTTTTCAGGCGCGCTGCGGAATAATTGACATATTTGTGGGGTTCTAAAGACCTTTGTGGCTTTACAGCTACGTGGTTCCCAACAAAATGGTCAGTTGCATCCTCTCTGTTGTCATGTGCAAAGCATCATTTTTATTTTGGATGGGGGGTGGTGGGGTACAGAAATTGGTCCGTGCATGAGTTGTCATAGCGACATGATGGAACTGTCTATCCTTTGTCTCAATCAGAATCATCGAGCTGAGGCTGGAATATGGAACAAGAGAACACAGACACACCTTTTCAGCAAAGCACCAGCCACTGAGAAGGAAACATCATCAAGGACCAGTAAAAGGAAATCGTATAGGCTGGAGAAACAGAGCGAAAACACCATACGGATTCACGAGCGAAGACCCAGGCGTGGACGGCAGCGGGATGTACAGGTACCGCCTTGGCATCGTCCAATGGATACGGGACAATAGCATGTGGTGTTTGTAAAAGGATGCTTCCTTTTATAGACACCGCACTTTTGCTACCAGTGCGTTTTATCGGTTTATAAAGCGGGGCTGGATTCATATAGGCGCTTCCACTTAGCCATCTCAGCCTTCATCTGATCTCCAGTGGTGTCCCCCCTCCCCATGCATGACAGGAACGAGAAAACCCTGGGCTAGAATTAACCCCTTCGTCATTGAGAGTCAGCCTCTTTGCTTGTAGAATGGGCTTTGCAAATGGTCCCACTGCCTCTCCTCTGAGCCACTCTGTCTAAGCAACGTAACCCTGAATTCAGTGTGAAAGTGAGTTCTGTGCAACCCGCGCCCGCTCTGCAGGTAACTGGCTAGAGTCTTCCATCCCTGGTAATTGCTGTGCAACTTGTACAGTCCCCCTTTGGTCTGATTCCATTAGCCGCACTGCCCAACGCTCCCGTGTTTCCATAACAGGGTTGATATGTTTTCTCTATCCCTTTCACCTCCCTCCTTCATCCACTAGCAGTGTAACGCAGAAAGCCGGTTTGTGAGAATACCCCCAGCGTGGCTATTGTTGATTTCTTCTTAGGACCACAAAAAATGCTCCTTATCTGCATGGAAAGCACGTTATGAATTAGAAAGTAACTTCGAGAAGATTTGAGGATCTCCCCATTACCGTCTGCAGGCGAAACCCCTAGATAAAAGGTCCTCACCTAAAGCCGTCTGGTAAGCAACAGACAAAAAAGTCACAAGCGTGTTTTCAACACTTTAATATTCTCGTGTGCGTTTAGTCCAACATGGGTTCTATTTCCAATACATTATATGATTACTTAATGCATCAGATTGCGATTACTCCATGGTTTCCCTCCCATGTGCGCATCGTCTTTTTTCACTTTTGAATTCCTTAAAATCTCCCACACCAAACCGGCGATGGTTTGTGCATCTAAATTTGTTCTCTCTCGCATGTACCAACCTGTCTGGTGCTGAGGCCAAATTCACAGCCTTTTTTTCATCCGAAGCTTTTAAAATAATCATAAACAATGTCGTAATAATAGGCATTGTTTTATGTATTGTCTATTAACGCTACACAAATACTTCCACATAGGCAGTGTATGCCCTCTTGTCACCTTGATACCTTTCCACTGGTGGCTTTAATAGGGATGCATTTTGTTGTAGTTTTATACTAACTGTGAGAGACTATCATGTGCCTATATAATTACTAGAATGGTGGCAGGAAATATATAATATCAGAAGTAGATACATAATATCAGTAATGTACTATATAATATTGGTAATAAATACGTAATGTCTGTATGTATGTAACATATATAAACATATACATACATATAATGTAGTGTTCGAAGATATTTGTCGCTGTCTTTACCGCGCGCACCGCTGTCTTTACCGCGCTCATATCGATCTTTACCGCGCTCACCAATATTTCCTTATTATGAAATCAAAATTTCTAGTATTTTTGATGCACTGACCACATTGAGTGGGAATGCCCTGAAGGAACTTATACACTAGAATAGAACAGCTAATTATAAGGAATGTGGCGTTACCTGTTCTATACAGCAATATCCACCCTGGGGCCCTTATTATATCATTACAGCTATGTTATTTGCAGATTAGATGTTGGTGAACTATAAAGCTTGATTCACTAATCATCCAGTTACCTCTCGGTTATGGGGTCCTTCTAGATTGTAAGCTCTCCAGGACAGAGACCTGTTCATGATTTCTGTCATTTTCTTAGTTCTCCCTGTTGTAATATTGTTTTGCGCTGCATCGCTAGGTGGTGCTATAAATACTGTTATATATACAAATACAGGTCACAGCATTTCAGGTTAGATTTACATCTCTCAGATTTCTATCTATTGCAAGTTTGGGGTTGGTTTGGGAGGTGATTTATACAATTTTTCATTTGAGAGGTGGACTTGCCCTTTAAGAACCACATTGCATTATAGTTTTCCTTTCTTCTTGATACCAGTGTTGCCCACTAGGTGTTACTCAGACCTAATTTAAAAGTTGTGTTAACCCAGCAGTGACCCTTCCCATGTCCCATAGACTGGGTATAATTGATATGAATGGTTTATTATTGGCTGATTTACTGTCTGCAAACTGATACATTCACTGTCAATTATCAATAGAGCGCGCACTTGAAATGAAACCAATGGGGCCGTGAAACCAAAGAGCTTACAATCTGGGCCATTAGACATAATATTATACAGTCTGGATAATAGATACAATAACCAGTAATTACCACCCATGTCTGCATATTGGTCTTGGCAATAGGACTGTCACCCCAGAGAGCAGATTGGAAATAATGTCCATTACAGAGGTAGTACAGACAGGATCCTGCACTGGGCAGAGGGACCAAGTCATGGCACATTAAGTTGCAATCTGCAGCAGCCAATCACATTATGTAACTGCAGTAACCCAGTAAAATGCTAATATCTGATTGGTTAGTGACGATTAATAGCACAGGCAACGTTTACACCTCTTACTACATCACCCAATCACTGGTTCTTTCATTCACACTCATCCCTGTCTGTCTGTCCTTCCCATTATCCCTGTCTGTCTGTCCTTCCCATTATCCCTGTCTGTCTGTCCTTCCCATTATCCCTGTCTGTCTGTCCTTCTCATTATCCCTGTCTGTCTGTCCTTCCCATTATCCCTGTCTGTCTGTCTTTCCCATTTTCCCTGTCTGTCTGTCCTTTCCGTTATCCCTGCCTGTCTGTCTTTCCCATTATCCCTGTCTGTCTGTCTCTGATGCTATACTAGTCTGTCTCTAACGTTACCCTAGTCATTGTTGTCTGATTTCTCCTCACACTCCTGAATTGGTAACTGGTGTGGTGCTGTTTTCCCAGACTGTCAACCACAGAACAGTGTTTTGGATATTTATAGGTAAGTAGCGGGGAGACGCACGTAGGTTTAAGTGCTTTTGGGGAACCCCAAAAAGTTGTGCTCACAGAATGTCACAATAAAAGCACTTAAACCTATGTGTTACCCTAGTCAGCCTGCCTGTCTCTAATGTTACCCTAGTCAGTCTGCCTGTCTCTGATGTTACCCTAGTCAGTCTGCCTGTCTCTATGTATAATGTGTTGATATAATGTTATATATGTATAAGGTTGAACATGTTACAGTTATATGTTGATAATGTTGAGCTAGTATAAGTGTGTTGATATAATGATATCTATGTATAAGTGTGATAATGTATAGTATGTTATAATGTATGTGTATAATGATGAGTGAATGATAAGGTGTTTATATGATATGTATAATGTATTGATGTATGTATTGCTGATGTATAATGTGTTGAGTAATGTTATATATCTGTATAATGTGTTGATGTAATGTTATTGCTAGTATAAGGTGATTGAGAATGTTATATGCTATGTATAATTGTGTTGATATAATGTTATATGCTAGATATAATGTGTTGTAGTAATGTTATATGCTATGAGTAAGTGTTGAGTAATGTTATATTGATATGTATAATGTGTGATATATGAGCTAGTTAATGTTAGATATGTTACTATGATGGTTGTGATGTATAATGTTATATCTGTATGTTTAATGTGTGATTAATGTTATATATGTACAGTGAATATGTTACTAATTGTTTGATATAATGTTATATATGATATGTATAATGTGGTTGATATAATGTATAATATATGTATAATGTGTTTGATAAGTTATGATGATAATGTATAATGGTTGATAATGTGTATTATCATAGTATAATGTGTATATAATGTTGATGATATGTATATCTATGTATAAGTGGTTGATATAATGTTATAGATATGTATAATGTGTTGATATAATGTTATGATATGTGCTAATGTGTTGATATAATGTTATATGCTATGTATAATGTGTTGATATAATGTTATGATATGTCTAATGTGTTGATATAATGTTATATGCTATGTTATGTGTGATTATAATGTTATATGATGTTAAGTGTTGATATAATGTATATATGCTATGTAATAAATGTGTTTGATATAGTGTTATATGATCTGTATATGTGTTGATATAATGTTATATGTATGTCTAATTGTTGATATTAATGTTTATATGCTAGGTATAAGGTTGTATAATGTTATATGATTGTTAATGTGTTGATATCATGTTATATGATCTGTATAATGTGTTGATATAATGTTATATGATCATGTATAATGTGTTGATTATTAATGTTATATCTATGTACTAATGTGTTATATAATGTGTATATGTGTTGTAATGTGTGATTATATGTTATATGATAGTATATGTTTGATATATGTTATATGATCATGTATAATGTGTTGATATAAATTGTTATCGTTGTCAATGTGTTGATATAGTTTCTATGTAGTCTAATGTGTTGATATAATGTATATGCTATGTTAATGTGTTGATATAAATGTTATATGATTATGTTTAATGTGTTGATATAATGTTATGCTATGTGTAAATGTTGTTGTATATGTTATATGATCTGTATAATGTGTTGATATAATGGTATAGTTATGTATAATGTGTTGATATATGTTTGATATGACTATGTATAAGGTGTGTGATATAATGTTATATATGACTATGTAATGATAGTTGATATAATGTTATATATGCTATGATAATGTGTTGATATCAATGTTATATGCTATGTAAGTGTTGATATAATGTTATATGATGTTAATGGGGTTGATGTAATGTTATATGATCTGTATAATGTGTTGATATAATGTTATATGATATGTATAATGTGTTGATATAATGTTATATGATATGTATAATGTGTTGATATAATGTTATATGCATGATTATGTGTTGTAATGTTATATTGATAGTAGAAGTGTTGGTATAAGTTATATAGATATGGTATAATGTGTTGATATAATGTTATATGATATGTTATATGTTGTTGATACGATATGTTATATGATATGTATAATGTGTGATATAATGTTAGTCTATGTATTGTATAATGTGTTGATATAATGTTATATGATATGTATAATGTGTGGATATAATGTTCTATATATGCTATGTATAATGTGTTGATATAATGTTATATATGATATGTATAATGTGTTGATATAATGTTATATGATATGTATAATGTGTGTGATATAATGTTATATGATATGTATAAGAATGTGTGTGATATATGTTATATGCTATGTATAAGTGTTGTATAAGTTTATGAATTATAATGTGTTGAATAAATTTATGCATATGTATATGATGTTGATTTATAATGTTATATGCTATGTATAATGTGTTGATATAATGTATATATGCTAGTATAATGTGGTGATATAATGATTATATGTATATGATAGTTAATGGGTTGATATAATGTTATATGCTATGTATAATGTGTTGATACTGTTATATGATATGTATAATGTGTTTTTGATATATGTTATATGATATGTATAATGTGTTGATATAATGTTATATGCTATGTATAATGTGTTGATATAATGTTATCTATTGCTATGTATATAATTGTGTTGAGATATGTTATATGCTATGTATAATTGTGTTGATATAATTATAGTCATGTATAATGTGTTGATATAATGTATATGATGTTAAGTGTTGATATAATGTTATAGGCTATGTATACATGATGTATGAATTTATAATGTTATATGATATGTATAATGTGTTGATATAATGTATATATGATATGTATAATGTGTTGAATAAGTTATATGCTAGTATAATGTGTTGTATAGAGTTAATGTATGTAAATGTGTTGATATAATGTTATATATGATTGTAAAGGTTTGATATAAGTATATGCTATTATAATGTGTTGATATAATGTATATGATATGTATAAATGTGTTGATATAATGTTATATGATATGTATAATGTGTGATGATAATGTTATATATGTATAGTATAATTGTTGATATAATGTTATATGATAGGGTATTGTATAAGGTTTTTGTTGATTATAAGTGTTAAAGTTATAATGTGTTGATATTTAGATATGATAAGTGTTGTTGAGATAATGTATCTATTAATTGTTGAATAATGTATATGATATGTATAATGTGTTGATTATATGTTATATGATATGTATAATGTGTGTGATATAAGGTTTATATGTTATGTATATGGTGATTAATGTTATATGATATGTATATGTGGTGTATGGTCTATATAGATAGATAATGGTTGAATAATGTATAGATTGTAATGTGTTGATATAATGATAGATGATGATGTATAATGGTGTTTGTTGAATAATGATGTATATGATCTGTATAATGTGTTGATATAATGTTATATGCTATGTATAATGGATATATGATAGGATGTATAATGTTGATATGTTATATATGTATAATGTGTTGATATAATGGGACGGTATGTATAATGTGTTGCTATAAGGTAATAGGTTTATGACTTTATAGTGTGATTGTTATAACTATAAGGTTGATATATGTATCTGATGTTATAATGTTAATGTAGTTGTATAATGTGATTATTGTGATCTGACTAAATTGTGATATAATGTGATAGTTGTATAATTGTGTATATAGATAGTGTATAATGTGTGAATTTGTATTGTTATAATGTGTTCGATATAATGTTATATCATGTATATGGTGAATGTATGTCTGTATAATGTTGATTAATGTGATGTAGATGTACTAATTGTTGATATAATGTTATATAGAATCGTTATAATGTGTTTGATTCTCTTAAGTATATGATAATCATATAACTTATTGTATTTATTATATCTGTATAAATAAAGTTTAAGGATCCGGCCAATCAGTGTGTTGCAGGTGCCATGTACATCACTGGGTTTGCAGAGTCCATTTCGGACCTTCTGAACCTACAGAACACCTGGGTAGTAAGGGGAATTTCCTTGGCCGTCCTGCTGGCTCTGCTCGGAATTAACTTGGCCGGAGTCAAGTGGATCATCCGCCTTCAGCTCTTACTGCTTCTGCTTCTTGCCGTGTCCACCCTGGACTTTGTGATTGGCTCCTTCTCACACCTGGATCCAGGTAAGTCCCAATCCCCCAGGGTTGTCCAACTGAACTCTAAACCAACCATGAATGAAAAGGTTAAAGGTGAGAGTGAGAAAATTTAGTATTAAAGGGGACAAAGCCTCGGGTTAATAGGTTAGGAAGTGGAATTAGCTGTGGATAAGCCATTAAAGGAAATCTTAAGGCTAAAATATTATTTTCTTGAAATTTCACCATTTTGTTATTGGGAGGGTGTATTGCGTTCTAACCTAATCAGCACTGATTACCTGTCTATTACATTCAGATGTGACACAGACCTAATCAGTGCTGATTACCTGTCTCCTATTACATTCAGCTATGACACAGACCTAATCAGCGCTGATTACCTGTCTCCTATTACATTCAGCTATGACACAGACCTAATCAGCGCTGATTACCTGTCTATTACATTCAGCTGTGACACAGACCTAATCAGCGCTGATTACCTGTCTATTACATTCAGCTGTGACACAGACCTAATCAGCGCTGATTACCTGTCTCCTATTACATTCAGCTGTGACACAGACCTAATCAGCGCTGATTACCTGTCTGGTGCCTGACTCTGATGTTACCCTATTTCACTCTGTCCTGTCTCTGATGTTTACCCTATTCGACTCTGGCCTGTCCTCTGATGTTACACTATCGGCTGCCTGTCTCTGATGTTACCCTATCTGTCTGCCATGTCTCTGATGTTGACCCAGTCAGTCTGTCCCTTCCCTGCTGTTTAACCAACCCTAGTCAGCCTGCCCTGTCTCTGATGTTACCCTAGTCGGTCTTGGCCCTGTCTCTGAATGTTTACACCCTCGTCGGTCTGGCCTTCTCTGATGTTACCCTAAGTCAGCCTCCCTTTCCCTCTGATGTTAAACCTAGTCCAGTCTGCCTGTCTCTGATGTTACCCTACTCTGCCTGTCTCTGCTGTTCCACTAGTCAGCCTGCCGTCTCTGTCCGCTTTACCCCTAGTCAGCCTCCTGTCTCTGATCTTTACCGCTATTCCAGCCTCCTGTCCTCTGATGTTAACCCTATTCAGCTGCCTGTCTCCTCTCTGATTGTTTACCCTAGTCCAGCCTGCTGTCCTGGATGTACCCTATTCAGTCCTGCCTGTCTCTGATGTTACCCTAGTCCAGTCTGCCTGTCTCGCTTTGCTATCATCTGCCTGCAGTCAGTACCCCTGTCGTCTGCCTGTTCTAGTACCCTATCAGTCCTCCTGTCCCTCTGATGTTAACCCTCGTCGCTCTCCTGTCTCTACTGTTACCCTAGTCTCTGCCTGTCTGCTGATGTTACCCAGTCAGCCTGCCTGTCTCTGATGTTTACCACTCCGTGTGATTGCAGTCACCTGCCTGTCCTGATGTCCCTGTCATCTGTTCGCTATGTACCCTATTCAGTCTGCCTGTGCTCGATGTGGTTTACCACTAGTCCGCTTTAGTTAGCCTGTCCAGTGTCCTTCCTCTTGTTACCCCCCTAGTCATCTGCCGTCCTCTGACCTGATTAACCCTATCAGCCTGCCTGTCTCCTGCTGTTACCTACCTGAGTCCCTGCCTGTCTCTGAGTTACCTCTATCAGTGCCTGCCCTGTCCTCGTGCCTGTACCCCTAGTCGCCTCAGCCTGTCTCTGTGTTACCCTATCAGTCTGCCTGTCTCTGCTGTTACCCTACATCGGCCTGCTGTCTCCTACAGCTGCCGCTGATGTTACCCTAGTCGGCCGCCTGTTCCTCTGATGTTACTGTCACTCCTTCCCACTGTCGTCTGCCGCTGCCTGTCTGCTTACCTTACTCGCCGTCTCTTACGCCTAGCTGGTCTTTCTGTCCCTCCCATACCCCTGTCTGTCTGTTCTTTCTCTTTCCGTCTGTTACACTATTCTTTCCACGCCGTCTGTCTGTCTGTTCAATCCAGTCGTGTCTTCATTGCAGTTACAGTCCGCGGGCCATGGTGGAATACCCAGCGTTGGTGGGAACCGGTTCTGTTTGTTACCTGGGACTGGGTCTTTACTTCTTGTATGACAAATCTTTGGAGTTGTCCTTTCTTCGGACTGGGGGTGGCTTGTGTAATCTATTCGGTTTTTTGTTCGCCTGGTGTGAAGGTGTGAGCTCATGGTGGCGCCCTGCAGACCAATTTTGTTCCCTCTATCCTTATTGCTGTGGTGCCAAATAAAGTTAACATGTTGTTCGTATTCACCAAGTCTTATAAACCCTGTGTGTGTAGCTTTAAGGGTGTGGGACCCTCTATAGACAGGTCATTCCTCAATCACCACTCCCCAACACCTCACTTAACTCCATCACTGCCCATTAATCTTACGCATCATTTTTTTGCCACTACAGATCTAAATTGTGGGTGCGACCATGCTTATCATCTTTGTCCATGTCCCAGGGCAATACAGGGTCCTGCTGGGGATATTTCCCTGGGTGTCTTTTGTTGTTCTTTGTGGCGTGGGTCACTGTGCTGTCCGGTAATCGGGGTGTGTGGAGAGTCATAAACGGCAGCGGCGGAGTCTACTCCATGTTTCCAACCGTCCTGGGAGGGAAAGTGGAGGGACCACGTCGGGATACTTTACATTTTTGGGCTAGGGTAAGTGTGTTGTCCGTTTGGCAACCTTCTGGATGTGTGTTATTACATTGGGCAGAGGGTTGTATGGGGGTTCAAAAACTATTTTACCATTTTAGTAATTCCTAAACACATTTCTAACAAAGACCTGGCCCTCCTGAAAGCCCTTACGTTTAACCAGGACAGTTCGGCGTGACCCCAGGGGAAAGTAAAATGGAACTGAGGATATACATTATATATACTATTAAAGGTATCTAGAACAAGAGATCCAGGGTGCAAATTAGCCCCAGATCTCTCCAACAGTGTTAGTCCCTCCAATTCACCACCGTGCGGCATTGGGTGGGATAAATAGATACAGACGGATGGTCCTGTCCAGTAGGAATTCTTTATGTGCTTTCCTTCGCACTTATTTATGGCTAATGTTGGGATGACCATCTGCCACTGAAACCACAAGTGTAGAACACATTATACATACTATGTACTTATCAACATTATACATCCTATATATTTTATCAACACATTATAACGATCATATAACTTATATCACCACATTATACTACATCATATATCACATTATATCATAAACAATTCACTCATACCATTCATATAACATATATCAACACATTTACAGATCATATACATTATATCAAACACATTATACAATAGCATATAATTCATTATCAACAATCATTAACATATATAAAATCACTTAACCTATCAATATCACATTATATCAACACTTACGTCAATCAAATATCACATATACACATTCAATATAACACATTACATATATAAACATTTATACAACAATCAGATAACATTATATCAACCATTATACTTCAATAACATTTATCACACATTATAACAATCATATAACTTAATCAACACATTATACATCATATAACATATATCAACACGTTACAGATCATATCACATTATATCAACACATTATACAGATCATATAACATTACATCAACACATTATACAGATCATATAACATTATATCAACACATTATACATATCCTATAACATTATATCAACACATTATACATATCATATATAACATTATATCAACACATTATACATATCATATATAACATTATATCAACACTTCATATATATCATATCATATAACCCATTATAATCCAACACATTATCATTATACATATCATATCATTATATCACCATTATACATTCATATAACATATATCACACATTATACTATCATATAACTTATATCAACACATTATACTATCATATAACATTATATCAACCATTATACATATCATCATATATCATTATATCAACACATATATACCATCATTATACATTATATCAACACACATTAACAGTCATATAACATTATATCAACACATTATACATCGCATACATTATATCAACACATTATACTACATCACCACATTATAAACACTAGCAATAACATTATGATCAACACATTATACTATCATATAACATTATATCACACCTTATACTAGCATATACATTATCACCCATTATCATATCATATAACTATATTCAACATTATACATATCATATAACTTATATCAACACTTATACATAGCATATAACATTATATCACACATTATACATATCATATAACATTATATCAACACATTATACATAGCATATAACCTTATATCAACACATTATCATAGCTATAACATTATATCAACACATTATACATACTATAACATTATATCAAGACATATAACATAGCAATTCCCATTAATATCAACACATTATACATATCATATAACCTATTATCACACATTATACATAGCATATACATTATATCAACACATATACATAGCATATAACATTATATCACACTTATCCATAGCATATAACTTATATCAACACATTATCATAGCATTACATTATACACACATTTATACATAGCATATAACCTTATATAACACCATTTATTACATAGCATATAACATTATATCAACACTTATACATACATATACATTATATCAACACATTATCCTATCATATAACATTATCAACACATTATACATACATATAACATTATATCACACATTATAACATATACATATAACATTAGATCAACACATTATACATGACATATAACATCATATCAACCCATTATACATATCAATATAACATATAATCAACACATTATACATATCATATAACATTATCACCCCATTATACATACAATATAACATATATCAACACATTATACATACCATATAATTATAAATCAACCATATACATAGCATATACATTATATCAACACATTATACATACATATATAACATTATATCAACACATTAGATCATAAACATATACATTATATCAACAACACATGTATACATATCATGATAAACATTATTCAACACATTAGTACACAACTATAACATTATATCACCCCTCATTATACATAGCATATACACATTATATCAACACATATACATAGACATATACCATTATATCAACACATTAACATCATATAACATTATACAACACATTATACATATCATATACATTATATCAACACATTATACATATCATATAACATTATATCAACACATACATATCATATAACATTATATCAACACATTATACATATCATATAACATTATATCAACACATTATACATAGCATATAACATTATATCAACACATTATACATATCATATAAATTATAATCAACAGCATTATACATAGCATATCACATTATATCAACACATTAATACATATCATATAAACATTATACAACACCTTATACATATCATATAACATTAAATCAACACCATTAACAAGCTATAACTTAGATCAACACATATACAGATCATATAACTTATATCAACCCATTATACTAACATATAACATTATATCACACTTATACAATCCATATACATTATATCAACACATTATCATAGACATATAAATTCATATCACTCACATTCATACTATCATATATCTACCATTATATCAACACATTATCCATAGATCATATAACATTATATCAACACATTATACTATCATAGCTATAACATTATATCAACACATTAATAACAATATCACTATAACAAACTTTACATATAACATATCACATTATACATATATACATATCACATTAACATATCATATAAACATATAAATCCCACAAAATATACCATCATTTATATACATTATATCACCACTAACATTATCACCGTATCATACATTATTCACACCTATAACATAGCTATTAACATTATATAGCACAATCTACATAGTATAACATTATATCACACAACATAATCATTATACATAGATCACTTATATAACATTCATATAACAATATGATCACATTATACATAGCATTAACAGTTATTCAACACATTTACAAGTCATTATAACATTACTATCACACCACATTATACATACATTAACATTATATCACACCCATTATACATAGCATATAACATTATTCCACACATTACCTAGCATATAACATTATAGTCAACACATTAATCATAGCAATAACATTATATCTACACATTTACAGTATCATATAACATTAGATTCAACGACATTTATACATATCATATAAATTATCACCGTTTTACTATCATAACAGCATTATATGCAACATATATATCAGATATTATATCACACCAAAAAACATTACATTATATACCAGAAGCATATAACATTATATCAACACATTATACATATCATATACATATATCAACACGTTATACATAGCATATAACATTATATCAACAACATTATACATATCATATAACATTATATCAACACATTATGACATAGATTACATTATACAACACATTCTACATATCATATATAACATTTATAAACACATTTACATACATATCATCTAACATTATATCAACACATTTAACATATCAATAACATTATATCAACACATTATACATAGCATATAACACATTATATCAACACATTATCTATCATTAACCATTATAGCAACATTATACTCACATTACATTAATAACAACTTATACATATCATATAACATTATATCAACACATTATACATAGGCATAGTAAACATTATATCAACAACATATACATAGCATATAACATTATATCAACACATTATACTAGCATAACATATACAACATTAATACATATCATATCTAATCACACATTATACATATCCTAACTTTATCACAATTACTTATCAACATTTATCACACATATACTTAATATCCAAGCTTAGACTACAAATTATTCACCATAGACTACATAACATTATATCACACATTATAAGCATATACATATATACTTATACATCACATTAAACCTTACTCAACCATTATACAACATCAACATATAAGGTAACACATTAATACTATAACATTCAACATTATACATAGATAACATATATCAACATATTAATATCATAACATTTATCAAATTATACATATCATAAGTATATACATTATATAGCAGTCAATCAACAATTATCAATCATATAACATTAATCAACACATGTATACTATGCATTATAACATTATATCAACACATTAATCATACATATATAATTATATCAACACTTAGACTATCAGCTATAACATTATCATCAACACATTATACATAGCCTATAAATATTCAACATTACTATCGTTAACAACATATATACATTATCATATCATATACCATTATATCAAACACATTCCATAAGGTCATATAACATTATAATCAACACATTATACTAGTCATATAACAGTCTATCAACACATTATACATAGCATATAACAATTAATCAACCACATTATACATAGCATAAACATTATATTCACACCACTATACATGATATACATTATACAACACATTATACAGCCATATAACATTCTAATCAAACACATTATACATAGCATAACATTATATCACCACATTGCGCATTAACTATCAACCTTATCAGTCTATAACATTATATCACAAACATTATAACCTATATCAACAATTAACTATCACTAATTAGTATCACACATTTAATACATAGCATATAACATTATATCAACACATTAACATAGTCATATAACATTATATCACACATTATACATAAGCATATAACATGATATCACACTTATTAGCCATATCATATAACATTATATCAACACATTATACATAGCATGATAACATTATATCACCACTATATACATAGATCACATTATATCACACATTATACATACATATAACATTATATCACCTAGACATACAAACATTATATCAAGCAATATAACATATACTTCAACACCTTACGAATAGCATATACATGTATATCACACATTAACAGCATATAGCATTATATGCATACATTATATCACATCATTAGACATTATTCACTTCATACATTAACATTTACAGTCACACATTAGACATAGCAGTAACATTAACATCAACTAGACATAATAAATACATAACACTTAACATATCATACCTTATATCAACACTTATACTAATCATATAACATGATCATCAACACATTTATACATAGCAATACCATTATCATCAACACTTATAGCATAGCATTAACATTATCCTCAACACATTATACATAGATCAATATACATTAAATCACACAAACATACATATCACATTACATATAATCACATTATACTTATCACACATTATACATAGCAGATAGTACATTACATCAAATACTTATACATACTATATAACATTATATCAAACATTATACATATCTATAACATTACACTCAACACATTAGACATAGCATCTAACCATTATATCAACACATTAGACAGAGAGATACTTATATCAACACATTATAACATGCATATAACATATATCACACATTAGACATAGCATATAAACATTAGATCAACACATTATACATAGCATATACCATTATAATCAACACATTATACATAGCATAATAACATTAATATCAACACATTAATCTATCATAAACATTATATTCCACACATTAGACTCGAATAACATTATATCAACACATTAGACATAGCATATAAATTAACATCAACACATATACAATCATATAACAATTATATCAACCATTATACAAGCATTAACATTATATCAACACACATTTACATAGCATATACATTATATGCAACACATTAGACATAGCATATAACATTATATCAACACATAGACTGAGCAATAACATTATACCAACCATTATACATACATATAACATTATTCAACCATTAGACATAGCATATAACATATTATCAACACATACATATATATAAAACATTATATCAACACATTTACATTCATATAACATTATATCAACACATTGATACATATCATCATAACATTATAATCAACACATTATAATATCATATGAACATTATACAACACATTATCATATCATATATAACATTATATCACACATTAACATAGTCATATATAACATTATACAACACTTAACATATCCTATAAGCATTATATCAACACAGTATCATCTCATATACATTATATCAACCCATTATACATAGCATTAAACTTATATCAACAGACATTATACATATCAATATAACATTATAAATCACAACACATTTAGCATATCCTATACATTATATCTACACATTATACATAGCATTAACATTATATCAACACTAACCTACATAGAACATTATAATCAACAGATTATACATATCATATAACATTATATCAACACCTTATACATATCATATAACATTAATATCAACGACCTTATACATATCATATATAACTGAGACAACACATTATACATATCATATATAACATTATATCAACACCTGATACTATCATATATACATTATATCAACCATTATACCTATCATATAAACATATATCAACACATATACATATCAATATATACCATTATATCAACACATTAACATATATACATTCTATCAACACATTATACATATATAAACATTATATCACACATTATACATATAATAACATGATATCAACAACCTTTACATAATTCAATATATAACACTTATAGTCAACACATGCTACATATCATATATAACATTAATCACACATTATCCATATCATATATAACATTATAATCAACAACATTATACCTATCATATATAACATTATATCACACATTATACATAGCATATAACATTATATCAACACATTTACATATCATAGATACTTATATCAACACATATACTATCATATATAACATTATTCAACACAATTATACATAGCATATATAACTTATTATCACCACATTATACAATATCATATATACATTTATCAACACATTAATCATAGCATATACCCTTATAGATCAACACATTAACATAGCAATAACATTATTCAACACATTATACATAGCATAATAACATTATATCAACACAATTATACATGCATCTAACATTATCTCACCACATTATAATAGCCTATAACTTATATCAACCTTATACTTCCATATATAACTTATATCACCATTCTACATAGATATAACATTATATATTCAACACATATACATAGCATATAACATTATATCAACACATTATACATTCATATAACATTATAATCAACACTTATACATAGCATAGAACATATATCACCACATTAATACATATCAATAACATTATATCAACAACAACATTATACTAGCATATACCAATTATATCAACACATTATACATAGTCATATAACATTATATCAACATATTATCCATATCATATACATTATATCACAACACATTATAAAATCAAATACCCATTATCTCACACATTATACATAGCATATAACTTATATCAACACATTATACATATCATATAACATTATATCAACACATTATACATAGCATATAACATTATATCAACACATTATACATATCATATATAACATTATACAACACATTATACATTCCATATTAAACATTATTCAACACATATACTAGCATATAACATTGATATCAACACATTATACTAGCAAATAACAGTATCATCACACATTATACATATCATATACCATTTAAATCAACACATTTACCATATATATAACATTATATCAACAACATTATACATTTCATAGAACATATAGTCAACACATTATACATATCATATAACATTATATCAACCCATAGACAGAGCATATAACATTATATCAACTACCTTAGATCTAGCAATATAACATTAATCCAACACATATACATAGCATATACATATATCACACCTTATCGATCATATCACATTAATTCAACACATTATGCATAGCATATAAAATTATCAACACATTGACATAGCAATATAATTATATCAACCCATTATACCTATGCATAATAACATTATATCAACATATTATGACATATCATATAACTTATATCAACACATGAGACATATCATATGAACAGTATATCAACACATTACACTAGCATATAACATGATATCAACAAATAATTATCCAAGATTCATATAACATTATATCAACACATTATACATAGCATATAACATTATATCAACACATTAGACATAGCATATAACATTATATCAACACATTAGACATAGCATATAACATTATATCAACACATTAGACATAGCATATAACATTATATCAACACATTATACATTGCGTCTAAACATTATATCAACACATTAGACATATCATATAACATGAATATCAACACAGATACAGATCATATACATTATATCAACACATTATACAATCATAATAACATTATATCAACACATTAAATACATAGAGCATATATACATTTATATTCAACACCTTATACAGATCATATACCCATTATATCAACACATTATACAGATCATATACATTATATCAACACTTATACAATCATATCAACATTATATCAACACATTAACATAGCATATAACATTATATCAACACATTGACAAAGCTATAACATTAATAACCCATTATACAGATCATATAACATTATATTCAACACATTAGACATAGCATATAACATTTATCAACAACATTAGACATATCCTATAACATTATACAACACATTATACATAGCATATAACATTATAGTTTCAACACATTAGACATATATATAACATTATATCAACAACATTATACTAGCATATAACATTATATCACACATTAGACATATCATAGAACATTATATCAACACTTATCATAGCATATAATCATATATCACACATTATACATAGCATATAACATTATACACACCTTATACATAGCATAAAAAAATAACATTATATCAACACATTAGACTAGCAATATACATATATCAACACTTAGACATATCATATAACATTATATCAACACATTAGACATAGCTATAAATTTATATCAACACATTAGAACATACAATATAAGCATTAGATCAACACATTAGACATATCATATACATTAACATCAACACATTAGACATCGCATATAACATTACATCAACACATTCACACTCACATATCAAATATAACTTACATCAACACATTTACATATCAGATAACATACATCAACACATTATACATAATCATAACATATAACTTACATCAACACAATTATACATGCCATATCCCATTACATCAACCCATATACATAGCATATAACATTACATCAACACATTATACAGATCATATAACATTACATCAACACATTATACATATCATATAACATTACATCAATACATTATACATATCATATAACATTATATCACACATTATACATAGCATATAACATTACATCAATACATTATACAGATCATATAACATTATATCAACACATTATACATATCATATAACATTACATCAACACATTATACAGATCATATAACATTATATCAACACATTTATAATCATTCATATGAACTTATTGATTTATATAGCTGTAAATAAAGTTTAAGATCTCGCCCATCAGTGTGTTTCAGTGCCATGTCCTCACTGGGTTTGCAGAGTCCATTTCAGGGACGCTTCTGAACACTACAGAACACCTTGGTAGTAAGGGGAATTTCCTGCCGTCCTCTGGCTCTGCTCGGAATTAACCTTGGGCCGGCGTCCCAGTGGATCATCCGCCTTCAGCTCTTACTGCTTCTGCTTCTGCCGTGTCCCACCCTGGATTTGTGATTGGCTCTCCTTCTCACACCTTGATCCAGGTAAAGTCCCCCTTCCCCCAGGGTTTTCAACTGGAACTCATAACCAACCATGAATGAAAAGGCTAAAGGTGAAGTGGAGAAATTAGTATTAAAGGGACAAAGCCTCGGGTTACTAGTTTATGAGAAGGTGGATTAGCTGGGATAAGCATTAAAGGAAATCTTAAGGCTAAAATATTATTTTCCTGTAAATTTCACCATTTTGTTCATTGGGAGGGTGTCTTGCGTTCTAAACCTAATCACACTGATTACCTGCTCTATTACATTCAGATGTGACACATACTAAATCATCTGATTACCTGGCTCCCTATTACATTCAGCTATGACACAGAAACCTAATCAGCGCTGATTAACCTGTCTCCTATTCCATTCAGCTATGACACAGACCTAATCAGCGCTGATTACCTGTCTATTTACATTCGAGCTGTGAACAGACCTACTCATCGCTGATTAAACTGTCTATTACATTCAGGCTGTGACACAGACCTAATCAGCGCGTTTACCTGTCTCCTATTACATTCAGCTATGACACAGACCTAACAAGCACGGATTACCGGTCTTACATTCGCTGTGAACACAGCCTAATCAGCACTGATTACCTGTCTCCTATTACATTCAGACCTGTGACACAGACCTAATAGCGCTGATTCCCTGTCGCCTATACATCAGCGTGACACGACCGAATCAGCACTGATTACTTTCTATTTTTACATTCAGCTGTGACACAGACCTATCCGCGCTGATTACCTATCTTCCTCTTACTTCAGCTGTGACACATAACCTAATCAGCGCTGATTACCGCTCGTTATTACATTCAGCTGTGACACAGACCTAATCAGCGCGATTTACCTGTCTCCTATTACATTCACTATGCCATCTAATCAGTGCTGATTACCCTGTCCTTTATTACATTCAGCTGTGACACAGACTTCAAAGCGTTGATTACCTGTCTCCTATTACATTCAGCAGCTGTTGACAGCCCTAATCAGCGCTGATTACGCTGTCTAATTACATTCAGCAGCTATGACACCGACCTAATCAGCAACTGATTACCTGTCTATTAACATTCATCACGCTGTGGACAAGACTAATCCGTCACGATTCCCTGTCTCCTAATTACATTCAGCTGTGACACAGCCTAATCATCCGCTGATTACCTGTCTCCTATTACATTCAGCTATGACACAGACCTAATCAGCACTGATTCCTTTCTATACATTCAGCTGTGAACAGACCTCACAGCGCTGATTCCCTGTCTCCTATTACTTCAGCTATGCACAGACCTAATCAGTCACTATTACCTGTCTTTACTTCACTCTATTACACAGACCCTAATCACAACTGATTACCACCTGTCTATTACATTCACTAATACCCAGACCTATCAGCACTGATTACTGTCTATTACATTCACTATGACACAGACGCTAATCAGCGCTTATTACCACCTGTCTCCCTATATTACATTCAGCTATGACACAGCCTAATCAGTAGCGCTGATTATCTGCTCCATTCTTCCAGCTATGAACAAGAGCTAATCAGCGCTGATATCCTGTCCTCTTGTTGCAATTTAGCAGTCGCGGACCTAATTAGCATGATTACCTGTCCCTCCTATTACATTCAGCAGGCGGTGGTCCCCTAGACCTAAGCACATTTGATTACCTGTCTCCCCTGATTACATTCATCCTCGCACATACATACTCAGCACTGATTCACCGGTCACTTTATTTGCATTCCAGCTTTGGTCACAGACCCTAATCCAGCACTGATTAACTGTCCCAAGATTATTCCAGCTGTTAGGCGACCTAATCAGCACTGATTTAACTGTCTCCTAATTATTTACTGTACATACATAATCAGCACTGATTACCTGTCTCTTTATTTCATTCCAGCTTGTCACAGACCTAATAGCACTGATTACCTTCTCCTGCTTATTCAGCTGTGGAGGCAGACCTATCAGCACTGATTACCTGTCTCCTAATTAATGTCAAGCTGTCACATACATAATCAACACTGTTAACCTGTCTCTTTCATTGCATTTAGCTTTTGTCACCGACCTAATCAGCACTATGTTACCTTCTCCTGATTATTCAGGTGTCACATACATAATCAGACTGATTACCTGTCCTTAATTGCATTCAGCATCTGTGTCCACAACCTAATCAGCACTGATTACCTGTGTCTTTATTGCATTCCACTGTGGTCCCATCCGTTAATCAGTGCTGAAGTAACCTGTCCTCCTGATTACATTCAGGCTGTGTCACAGACCTAATCAATAAGCTACTTCCTCTTAAAACTTTCTTCCTAGTTCTCATTGTGTTTTGTCAAATTGTAACCTGGGGCTGTAGTGTTACTGTTAATTAATCATAATATGCGTCTTTATTATAGTATAGTATTGGAGGTTGAATAGACATACGTCCATCCAGTCCAACCCATCCAGCAGTACCCACATTTCCTGCCTAACTGTTGATCCAGAGGATAAAAAAAACCCACCAAATTTATGAAGGGGAAAAAAATTTCTGTTTGCAATTGGACTTTCCCTTTCCCAACTCTCTTATGTATCAATACCAGTAACTTGTAACATTCCTTTTTTGTAGAAACACCATCCAGCTTTTTATTACTGACCAATGAACCGCCATAACAACGTCCACTGGAAGACAGTTCCATAGCTTTACCGTTCTCACAGTGACAACCCTTTCCACACTACTTACTTTATGTATCAATACCAGTAACTTTGTAACATTCCTTGTTTGTAGAAACACCATCCAGCTTTTTAATTAACTGACCAAGAACCTCCATAACAACGTCCCACTGGAAGACAGTTCCATAGCTTTACCGTTCTCACAGTGACAAACCCTTTCCCAACTCTACTTTATGTATCAATACCAGTAACTTGTAACATTCCTGTTTGTAGAAACTCATCCAGCTTTTTATTAAACTGACCAATGAACCTGCCATAACAATCGTCCACTGGAAGACAGTTCCATAGCTTTAACCGTTCTCACAGTGACAAACCCTTTCCCAACTCTACTTTATGTATCAATACCAGTATTTGTAACATTCCTTGTTGTAGAAACTCATCCAGCTTTTATTAAACTGACCAATGACCCTGCCATAACAACGTCCACTGGAAGACAGTTCCATAGATTTACCGTTCTCAGTTACAAACCCTTTCCAACTCTACTTTATGTATCAATACCCAGTAACTTGTAACATTCCTTGTTTGTAGAAACTCATCCACTTTTTATTAAACTGACCAATGAAGCTGCCATAAACGTCCACTGGAAGACAGTTCCATAGCTTTACCTTCTCACAGTGACAAACCCTTTCCCACTCTACTTTATGTATCAATCCCAGTAACTTGTAACATTCCATTGTTTGTAGAAACTCATCCAGCTTTTTATTAAACTGACCAATGAACCTGCCATTACAACGTCCACTGGAAGACAGTTCCAGACTTAACCGTTCTACAGTGACCAAACCCTTTCCCAACTCTACTTTATGTATCAATACCAGTAACTGTAACATTCCTTGTTTGTAGAACCATCCAGCTTTTATTAACTTCCAATCCTGCCAACCAACTTCACTGGAAGAAGTTCCATAGCTTTACCGTTCTCACAGTACAAACCCTTTCCCAACTCTACTTATGTATCAATACCAGTAACTTGTAACATTCCTTGTTTGTAGAAACTCATCCAGCTTTTTTTTAAACTGACCAATGAACCTGCCATAACAACGTCCACTGGAAGACAGTTCCATAGCTTTAACCGATCTCACGTGACAAACCCTTCCCAACTCTACTTTATGTATCAATCCAGTAACCTGTAACTTCCTTGTTGTAGAAACTCATCCAGCTTTTTATTAAACTGACCAATGAAACCTGCCATAACATGTCCACTGGAAGACGTTCCATAGCTTTACCGTTCTCACAGTGACAAACCCTTTCAACCCTCAACCTACTTTATTATCACCCAGTAACTTGTAACATTCCTTGTTTGCATAGAACTCATCCAGCTTTTTATTAAACTGACCAATGAACCTGCCATAACAACAGTCCACTGGAAGACGTTCCATAGCTTTCCCGTTCTCACAGTTGACAAACCCTTTCCCAACTCACTTTTGTATCAATCCAGTAACTTGTAACATTCCTTGTTTGTAGAAACTCATCCAGCTTTTTATTAACTGACAATGAACCTGCCATAACAACGATCCACGGAAGACAGTTCCATAGCTTTACCGTTCTCACATGACAAACCCTTTCCCAACTCTACTTTATGTATCAATACCAGTAACTGTAACATTCCTTGTTTGTAGAAACTCATCCAGCTTTTTTATAAACTGACCAATGAACCTGCCATAACAACGTCCACTGGAAGACGGTTCCATAGCTTTAATCCGTTCTCACAGTGAAAAACCCCTTTCCCAACCTGAAGCCTAACCTTTTTTCTTCAAGTCTTAGGGCTAGGCCACACTATCACGTTTTTTCTGGCGTTTGCACATCGATTGCACACATTTTCCTCCCTTGAATCCATACCTCTCTTTATACAAGACAATACCATGCTGGCTCTGGCTGTTCCCGCCTGGCACTGCTTGCTACATGTAAGGACAACCATACTGTAAAAATTAAGTTTAGAAATTAAAAAGTACCTAAGAGAACAAAGCGAGAGAAAAGCTTTTTTCCACTGTTATTGAAAACGGTTTATACTATTCTAGTTCTTTTAGTTTATCCACCAAACTTCAGATCCTTTTCCAACAGGGATTCACTTAACACAGAGCCATCAGCTGTTTAAAGACTGGAACCGGAAGTTTGATCGAGGACCTCTAGAGAGTGGGGGTGGGTCAGGGTCCCAGATCCAATCTCGGCAGGGGCAGTTACACCCCACCTGATTTATGCAAGCAGCACAAGGATTTTTAAGTCCAAAATGTTATTGTACAGTAAATATACAGTGTGTGTGTGTATATGTGTATATATGTTTTGGGGTTGTGGGATGCTATAAGAGTTTATAGATAGGAATCTGGTTGTTTAGTCTGCCCTTATTCTTCTAGTGCAATTCGGAATATTCTGATGGCGCCAGTAACTGGTTGTAGTAACTTCACTTTGCAAAATGCTAAATGAGCTGTTACTCAGTATTTATTACAAGGTTAATAGTAAATACAAAGCTGAACCCTAATTATAGCACTGGAATAACCTCTCTTTATACAAACAATACATGCTGTCTTTCAGAACTGGAATCTGCAGGTGTGTTACTACTAAGGACACCAGGGGGAGAGCTGCACCTTTTTTTGCAATGTGACTGCATTTGGCAAATAGGTCTTTTCCTTTTCTGCTCCTTGGAACATAAAGGCACCAGAGCAACTGCTAGAGCCATTTCCTAATGAGATTTAAAAGGGCAAGTAATTGCACACGCCCAGTGAAAAAAACGGAATGACATTTAGCTTTAACTAGGTAAGTATAGAGAAATGACATTGCACAATTGCTTAGTCAGGTTCACTTTATATTCTCCCACTTATTCTCTGTAATTTCATAAACAATTATGCTTCAAAAGCAGTCACGGGATTTTGACAGTTTATAACACGGCTTATATTCCTGCCCACCAAGGGAAATATCAAATCATTGCCATTATGTTCATCAACAGGTGAGGCCCATGAAGTGTTTGCAACAAGAAAAACTCCCAGCAACCCCTAGATACAGTAGCCGATGGAATGCTGGAGTTGTTGTTTGCAGACATCTTGAGGGCTGCTGGTTGGCCTTGCCTGCGTAGAGTGTTGAGTCATAACAGGACAAGACTATGCACCTATTATTGCAGAACTATTGGTGTTAACTGACCTGGAATCAAAAATTGGAATGAGAAAGGATACAAAACAAATAAGCTAATAGGACTTATAATTGCACAGATGTTGTGCAGATTGTTGGGCCACATTTGAATGAAGTTTCCTCACACACCGAGCAGTTTGTGACGCACGGGGGCGATATTTCTACCTGATCGACCACCTGGTATATTTTTGGTATGTCTGGTCAAAATCATTGGGAATATTTTTTTGCACTTCCATATTTTCTACAAAATCCGTAACGAACCAGACATGGTAAAATTAATACGCCACGCAATTGGCCGCGCTGAAAATATTGCTGTATCCTTCTCTTAATAGGCTATCCGATGGTGTAATAAATGACAATCGTCCGCCTGGTGCAGCGGGTACCGACCCTTTAATTAAAGGCATTTTCCTGCAGTAGAGGTCGAGCTGGAAATCTCCTGTCAGCCTGGTGCAGGCGGTGTACTGACCCTTAATTAAAGGCATTTTCCTGCAGTAGAGGGCGAGATGGTAAATCTCCTGTCCTCTTGGTGCAGCGGGTACTGACCCTTTCTTAAAGGCTTTTCCTGCAGTAGAGGGCGAGATGGTAACTCTCCTGTCAGCCTGGTGCAGCGGGTACTTACCCTTTCATTAAAGGCATTTTTCCTGCAGTAGAGGGCAGAGATGGAAATCTCCTGTCACCTGGTGGCAGCGGGTACTGACCCTTTCATTAAAGGCATTTTCCTGCAGTAGAGGGCGAGATGGAAATCTCCTGTCATCTGGTGCAGCGGGTTACTGACCCCTTTATATTAAAGGCATTTTCCTGCGTAGAGGGCGAGATGGTAAATCTCCTGTCAGTCTGGTTGCAGCGGTACTGACCCTTTAATTAAAGGCATTTTCCTGCAGTAAAGGCGGCGATGGTAAATCTCCTCTCCAGCCTGGTGCACCGGGTACTGGACCCGTCTTCCCATTATCCCTTGTCTGTCTGTCCTTCCCATTATCCCTGTCTGTCTGTCTTCCCATATCCCTGTCTCGTCTTTGTCTTTTTCCCTTATGTAGTCTTTCCATTATCCCGTCTGTCAGTCCTTCCATTATCCCTTCTGTCTGTCATTCCCATTATCTCTGTTGTCTTTCACCATTATCCCGTCTGTACTTGTCTTTCCCATTATGTCGATTTCCCATATCTCTGTCTGTAGTCTTTCCATTATGTCGTCTTTCCATTATCCCGCCTTTGTCTGGTCTTTGCCATTATGTCTGTCTTTCCCATTATCTCTGTCTTTGTCTGTCTTTCCCGATTCATGTCTGTCTTTACCCATCTCTCTGTCTTCCATGCTTGTCTTTCCCATATCATGTCGGTCTGTCTGTTCCATTATGTATGTCTTTTCCCATGATCTCTGTCTGTATGTCTTTCCATTATGTATGTCTCCCATTTATCCCTGTCGTCGTCTGTCCTGCCCATTTATCCCTGTCTGTCGGTTTTCCCAGTATCTGTATTCTGTCTTACCATTTTCCCATTATGTCTGTCTTTCCATTATCTCTGTCTGTCTGTCTTGTCCATTATTGTTGTCTTTCCCATTATCCCTTGCCCTGTCTGTCTTTCCCATTAGGTCTGTATTTCCCATTATCCCGTATGTATGTCTTTTCCATTTATGTTGTTCTCCCATTATCTCTGTCTGGCTGGCTTGCATTATGTTGTCTTTCACCATTATCTCTGCTTCTGTCTGTCTTTTCCATTATGTCTGGATTTCCCATTATCTCTGTTATGTCTGTCTTTTCCATTATGTCTGTCTTTCCATTATCTCTGTCTTGTCTGTTATTTTCATTATGTCTTGTCTTTCCCCTTATCTATGACTGTCTGTATCTTTTTCCCAGTATGTCTGTCTTTCCAATTCATTATCTCTGTCTGTCTGGCTTTCCATTTATGTCTGGTGTCTTTCCCATTTATCTCTGTCTGTCTGTCTTTTCCATTATGTCTGTCCTTCCTTATCTCTGTCTGTCTGTCTTTTCCATTATGTCGTGTCTTCCCATTATCGCGGCTGTCGGTCTTTTCCATTATGTCTCTGTCTTTCCCATTATCTCTGTCTGTCTGTCTTTTCCATTTATGCTGTTTTCCCATATCTCTGTCTGTCGTCTTTTCCATTATGTTCGTATTTACCATTATCTCTGTTTGTTCTGTCTTTCCATTATGTCTGTCTTTTCCCAGTATTCTGTCTGTTGTCTTTTCCATTATTTGTCTGTCTTTCCCATTTTATACATGCATGTCGGTCTTTTCATTATGTATGTCTTTCCCATTAATCCCTGTATGTCTGTCTTTTCCATTATGTCGTCCTTTTCCCATTATCTCTGTATTGTCGGTTTTCCATTATGTCTGTCCCCTTCCCATTATCTCTGTCGTCTGTTCCTTCCTCATTATCCCTTGTCTTGTCTGTCCTTCCCATTATCCATTGTCTGTCTGTCCTTCACCATTATCCCTGTCTGTCTGTCCTTCCAATTATCCCGTTCTGTCTGTCTTTCCCCATGATCCATGATCGTGTCTGCTTTTCCATTATGTCTCGTCTTTCCCATTATCTCTGTATGTCTGTCTTTTCCATATGTCTGTCGTTCCCTAAATTTTTTTTTTTTTTGTTTTTTCCCCCCTTGTCTGTATGTCCTTTCTCATTATCCCGTCTGTCTGTCTTTCCCATTATCCCTGTCTGTCTGTCTTTTTCCCATATCCTGTCTGTCGGTCTTTTCCAGTATGTCTGTCTTTCCCATCCATATCTCTTGTCTGTTTGTCATTTCCCATTATCCTGTCTGTCTGTCCCTCCCATTATCCCTGTTCTGTCTGCGTTTCCCATTATTCCCTTGTCTTGTCTGTCTTTCCATTATCCATGTCTGTCTGTCTTTCCATTATTGTTCTGTCTTTCCACATTATACCTTGTCTGTCAGTCCTCCCATTATCTTTGTCTGTCTTTCCCATTATCCTGTCTGTTGTCCTTCCCATATCTCCTGTCGGTCTTTCCCATTATCCTGTTGTCTTGTCCTTCCCATTATCTCTGTCTGTCTTTCCCATTATCCCTTGTTGTATGTCCTTCCCATTATTGTCTGGCTTTCCCATATATCTGTCTGTCTGTCTTTGCCATTTAGGTCTGTCTTTCCCATAAGCCCTGCTGCCCCGTCTGTATTTTCCATTATGTCTGTCTTTCCCATTACGCGTGTCTTGCGTCTTTCCATTATGTCTGTCTTCCCATTATCTCTGTCTTGTCGTAGTCTTTCCATTATGTCTGTATTCCCCTATTCCCTTGTCTGTCTGTCTTGTCCTTCCCATTATCCTGTCTGTCTGTCCTTCCCATTATACTGTTTTTTTTTTTTTTCCTTTGGGGGTTTTTTCTGTCTCTTGGTTCCCATTATCGTTTCCTGTCTGTTCTGTCATTCCCATTATCTCGTCTGTCTTTCCCTTATTGAGCCCTGTCTTGTTTTTATTGTCTTTGTTGTGTTTTCTTCTGTCCTTCCCCAATTATGTCTGTCTTTCAATATCTCTGTATCTGTCTGTCTTTCCATGATGCTGTTTTCCCATATCTCTGTCTGTCTGTTCTTTTTCCATTATGTCTGTCTTGTCCATTATCTCTGTCTGTCTGTCTTTTCCATTATTTGTCTGTTTTTCCATTATGTGCTGTCTGTATTGTCCTTCCCATTATCCCTTGTCTTGTCTGTTCTTTCCCATTATCCATGTCTGTCTGTCTTACCATTATCTCTGTTTGTTGTCTGTTCCAGTATGTCTGTCTTCCCATTATCACTGTCTCTGTCTGTCTTGCCCATATGTCTGTCTTTCCATTATCCTGTCTGTCTGTCTTATTCCATTATCCCTTGGTCTGTCTGTCTTTCCCAATTATCCTGTCTGTCTGTCTGTCCTTCCCATTATCCCTATGTCTGTCTGGCCTTCCCATTATCCGTTGTCTGTCCCCTTCCCCAATTATCCCTGTCTGTCTGTCTGTACCATTCCCATTATCCCCTGCTCTTTCCATCAAATTATCCCTGTCTGTATGTCTTTCCCCATTTATCCCTGTCTGTCTGTCTTTCCCATTATGTCTGTCTTTCCCATTATCCCTGTCTGTACTGTCTTTTCCATTATGTCTGTCTTTTCCCATTATCTCTGTCTGTCTGTCTTTTCATTATGTCTGGTCTTCCATTCCCTTCTGTTCTGTTCTGTCTTTCTTTCTTTTCCATTATGTCTGTCTTTTCCATTATCCCTGTCTGTCTGTCTTTTCCATTATCCCTGTCTGTCTGTCTTCCATTATCCCTGTCTGTCTTCCCATTACCCTGTCGTCTTTCCCTTATCCCGTCTGTCTTTCCAATTATACCGTCTGTCTTTCCCATTATCCCTGTTCTGTCTGGTCTTTTCCATTATGGTTGTATGTATTGTCTTGTTCCTTCCCATTATCCTGTCTGCCTGTCTGTCCTTCCCATATCCAGTGTGTGTTGTTCCTTCCCATTATGACATTTCTCGTGTTGTTTGTTGTCTGTTTGGGTATTGTGTTCCATTTTATTCCTTTTTTGTCGGTCTGTCTTTCCTCTTATTATCCTTCTGTCTGTCTGTCCTTCCCATTATCCCGGTGAGTGTTTGTATGTCTTGTGTGTTACATTGTGTTTAGCCCTGTCTGTCCTGTACTGCCTAGTTTAGTATTTTCTGTCCTGTCTGTAGGCCTTTGTTCTTCAATTATCCCTGTCTGTCTGTCCTTCCCATTTTCCCTGTCTGTCTGTCTTCCCCTTATCCCGTCTTGTCCTGTCGTCCCACTGTGGGTTATCCATCTTTGTAGGTCTGTCTGTCTTCCCATTATCCCCTGTACTGTTTTGTCATGCTGTTCCATTATGTCTGTGTCTTTCCCATGATCCCTGTCTGGTCTGTCTTTTCCCTGATGTTTATTGTCTGTCGTTACCATGTTCTATCCATGTCTGTCTGTCCCTTCACCATATCCCTGTCTGTCTGTCGTTCACTCGATTACCCTTGTCTGTTCTGTCCTCCTTCCCTTATCCTCTGTTTGTCTCTTCCCATACCCGTCTGTCGGTATGTCCTTACCATTACTCTGGTCGGCTGTCTGGTCCATTAGGTCTGTCTTTCCTTATTCTCTGTCTGTCTGTTCTTTTCCATTATTGTCTGCTTTCCCATTATCCCCTGCCGTCTGTCTTTTCCCATATGTTGTCTTTTCCCATTATCCCTGCCTGTCGCTTTTCCATGTGTCTGTGCTTTCCCCATTAATCCCTGGCTGTCTGTATGTCTTCCCATGTATCCCCTGTTCTGTCTGTCCTTCCCATATCCCTGCCTGTCTGTTTCCTCCCAATTATCCTTGTCTTGTCTGCTTCCCAATTCATGCGTCTTTCCCATTATCTCTGTCTTGTCTGTTCTTTTTCCCATTATGATCTGTCTTCCCATATCTCTGTCTGTCATTGTCGTTTCCATTATGTCTGTCTTTCCCAGTATCGCTGTCTGTCTGTCTTCTTCCATTATCTCTGTCTGTCTGTCCTTCCCATATCTCTGGCTGTCTGTTACTTAACATTGATCCCTGGATGTCTGTCCTTCCCATTATAATGTCTGTCTGTCCTTCCCATTATCCTTGCTTTCTGTCCTTCCCATTATCCCTGTCTGTCGTCCTTCCCATTAATCCTTATGTGTATTTTTTTGGGCGTTTTTTTGTTTGACTTGGTTCCTTCCATTATCCCTTGTCTGTCGTCCTTCCCATATCCCTGTCTCTCTGTCCTTCCATTATACCCTGTCTGTCGTCTTTTCAATTATGTCTGTCTTTTCCTTATGTCGGTCTGCTGTCCTTCCCATTATTCCCTGTCTTCTGTCCTTCCATTATCCCTGTCTGTATGTCCTTCCCCATTATCCTGTCTGTCTGTCCTTCCAATTATCCCTGGTCTGTCGTCCTTCCCATTATCACTTGTCTGTCTTTGGGTTTTTTTCATTCCCATTATCCCTGTTCTGTCTGTCTTTTACATTATGTCTGTCTTTCCCATTTATCCATGGTCTGTCTTGTCTTTTCCATTATGTCGTCTTTTCCATATCCCTGTCTGTCTGATCCTTCCCATTATCCTGATCTTTCTGGTCCTTCCCATTATCCCTGTCTGTCTTGTCTTTCCCATGATCCCGTTGTACTGTCTTTCCCATTATCGCTGTCTGTCTGTCTTCCACATTATCCTGTCTGTCGTCTTTCCCATATTGTATGTCTGTTCTTTCCCATTATGTCTGTCTTTCCCCATTATCCCTGTCTGTCTGTCTTTCCATTATGTCTGTCTTTCCCATTATCCCTGTCTGTCTGTCCTTTCCCATTATCTCTTCTGTCTCTGTCCTTCCATCATATATATGTGTCTTCTGACCTTCCAATTATCACCTCTGTATGTCGCTGTATTTCCCAGTATCCCTGTCTTGTCTGCTTTCCCATTATCTCTGTATGTCTGTCTTTTCCATTAGGTCTGTCTTTCCATTATCCCTCGTCTGTCTGTCTTTTCCATATGTCTGTCTTTCCCATTATCTCTGTCGTTCTGTCCTTCCCATTATGTCTGTCTTCCCCTTATCTCTGTCTCGTCTTTCCCATTAGTCTGTTCTTCCCATATCTCTGTCTGTCTGTCTTTTCCTTAGTCTGTCTTTTTCCAGTATCTCTGTTCTGTATGTCATCCCATTATCCACTGTCTGTAGTCTTTTCCTTATGTCTTGTCTTTTCCATTATGTCTGTCGGTCGTCCTTCCCATTACCCTGTCGGTCTGTCTTTCCCATATCCCTGTCTGTCTGTCTTTCCATTATCTCTGTCTCTCTGGTCTGTCTTTTCCATTATGTCTGTCTTTTCCCATTATCCTGTCTGTCTGTCTTTTCCATTATGTCTGTCTTTTCCATTATCCCTGTCTGTCTGTCTTTTCCATTATCCATGTCTGTTCTGTCTTTCACAATGTATCCCTGTGTCTGTCCTTCCCATTATCTCTGTCTGTTGTTCTTTCCCATAATCTCTGTATGTCTGTCTGTCCTTCCCATTACCCGTCGTCTGTCCTCCCATTATCCCTGCTGTCTGTCCTTCCCAGTATCCTGTATCTTGTCCTTCCCATTATGCCCTGTCTGTATGCTTTCCCCAACCCATATCCCTGTCTGTTTCTGTCTTTCCCCTTATGTCTGTCTTTCCCATATCACTTCAGGTCTGTCTTTTCCATTATGTCTGTCTTTCCCATTATCCTGTCGTCTGTCTTTTCCTTCTTGTCGTCTTTTCCCCTTATCTGTCTGTCTGTCTTTTACCATATGTCTGTCTTTTCCATTTATCCCTGTCTGTCTGTCTTTCCATTATCACTGTCTGTCTGTCCTTCCCATATCAATGTCTGTCTTTCCCATATCCCTGTCTGTCTTTCCCCAATTATCCCTGTCTTCTTTCCATATCCCTGTCGGCTTTACCATATCCCTGTCTGTCGTCTTTTCCATTATCCCGGTTGTCTGTCTGCTCCTTCCCATTATCCCTGCTTTGGCCTGTGTCCTTCCCATTATTCCATGTCTGTCTGTCCGTCCATTACCCTGTCTGTCTTGTCTTTTCCATTATCACTGTCTGTCTGTTCCTTTCCCATTATCCCTGTCTGTCTGTCCTTCCTTATCCCAGGTCTGTCGTGTCCTTCCATTTTCCCTTTCTGTCTGCCTTTCCCATTATCCCTTGTCTGTCTGTCCTTCCCAGTTTCCCTGTAGCTCTGTCCTTCCCATTAGCCTTGTCTGTCTGTCGTTCCATTATCCCTGTCTGTCTGTCTTCCCATTATCAGGTCTTGTCTGTCTGTCCTTCCCGTTCTCCCTGTCTTGTCTGGTTCTTTTCCATGATGTCTGTCTTTCCATTCTCCTGTCTGTCTCTTTTCTTTTCCATTATGTCGGTCTTTCACCATTTTTATCCCTGTCTGTCTTCTTTTTTTCCCCCCCCAAAAAAAAAAATTATGTCTGTCTTTCCCATTATCTCGTCTGTCTGTCGTTTCCCATTATGTCTGTCTTTTCCAATTATCCCTGCCTGTCTGTCTTCCATTATGTCTCTGCTTTCCCATTATATCTGTCGTCTGTCTTTCCATTATCCCTGTCTGTCCTTGTCTTTCCCATTACCCTGTAGCTTTCCTTCCCATATCTCTGTCGGTATTTCCCATTATCCCTTGTTGTCTGTCTGTCCTTCCATTATGTCTTTCTTCCATGATCTCTGTCTGGCTGTCTTTCCATTATGTCGGTATTTCCCATTATCCCTGCCTGTCTGTCTTTGTCCCATTATGTCTGTGTCTTTCCATTATTTATGTCGTCGTCTTTTCCATATGTCTGTCTTTCCCCTTATTCTTCTGTCTGTCTTGTCAATTTATGTCTTGTCTTTCCCATTATCTATGTCTGTCTGTTACTTTTCCATATGTCTGTCGTTCCCATATCACCTGTCTGCTGTCTTCCTTCCATTATCCTGTCTGTCTGTCCCCCTTTTTTTTTTTTCCCCCCCCAGTATCCCTGCCTGTCTGGTTCATTCACATTATCCCTGTTATGTCTGTCTTTACCCCCATTATGTATGTTTCCCATATTCTCTGTCTGTCTGTATTTTCCTTATTGTCGGTCTTTCCCATTATCTCGTCTGTCTGTCTTTTCCCATTATGTCTGTTTTTCCATTATTCTGTCTGTATGTCCTTCCCATTATCCCTGCTTTCTGTCCTTCCCATTATCCCTGTTGTATGTCCTTCTCCATTATCCCGTCTGTCTGTCCTTTCCCCATTATCCTGTCTGTCTGGTCCGTCCCATAATCCCGGTAGTTGTCCTACATTATCCCTGTCGCTGTCCTTCCCATATCCTGTTGTCTGTCTGTCATTCCCATTATCCCTGTTCTCTGTCCTTCCAATTTATCCCCTGGTTTTACGTCTGTCTTTTCCATTTATGTCTGTCGTTTCCATTATGTCTGTCTGTCGTCCTTCCCATTAGCCCTGTCTTCTGTACCTTCCCATTATCATTGTCTGTCTGTTCCTTCCCATTATCCCTGTCGGTCTGTTATTCCCAGTATCCTGTCTGTTGTTCTTTCCAGTTATGTCTGTCCTGGTCTGTCCTCCCTTATCACTGTCTGTCTGTTCTTCCCATTATCCCTTGTCTGTCTGTCTTTCCCATTATCCCTTGTCGTCTGTCCTTCCCATTATCCCTGTTCTGTCTGTCTTTCCCAGTATCCACCTGTCTGTCTGTCTTTGCCAATTTTTCTCCCTGTCGGTCGTCCTTCACATTCTTATCCAGTCTTTCGTCCTTCCCCTTATCCCTGTCGGTCTGTCTTTTCCCATATCCCCGTGTCTGTCTGTCTTTCCCATTACTCTGTTCTGTCTGTCTTTCCCCATTACCCGTCTGTCTGTCTTTCCATTATGTCTTGGCGGTCTTTCCCATTATGTCTGTCTGTCTGTCTTTCCCAGTAGGTATGTCTTTTCCCATTATCCCTGTATGTCTGTCTTTCCCATTATGGTCTGTCTTTCCCATATCCCTGTCTGCTGTCTTCCCATTATCTCTGTATGTCTGTTACTTCCCATTATCTCTGTTCTGTCTGTCCTCCCATTATCCCTGTCGTCTGTATTTCCATTATCCCCTGTCTGTAGGTCTCCCATTATCTCGTCTGTCTGTTTTTCCATTAGTTCTGTCTTTCCAATTATCCTGTCTGTCTGTCTTTACCCTTATCCCTGTCTGTCTGTTCTTTCCCATTACCCTTGTCTGTCTGTCTTTCCCATTTCCCTGTCTGTCTGTCTTTTTTTTTTTTTTTTTTTTTTCCATTACCCTGTCTTCTGTCTTTCCCATATCCCTGTCATGTTGTCTTTCCCATATCCCTGTCTGCTGTCTTTCCCATTATCCCTGTCTTTATGTCTTTCCCATTATCCCGTCTGTCTGTCTTTCCATTATCCCTGTCTGTCTGTCTTTCCCATTATCCCTGTCTGTCTGTCTTTCCCATTATCCCTGTCTGTCTGTCTTTCCCATATCCATGTCTGTCTGTCTTTCCCATTTCCATGTCGTATGTCTTCCCATGAATCCCTGTCTGTCTGTCATTCCATTATCCCTGTTGTCTGTCCTTACCATTATCCTGTCTGTCTTGTCCTTCACATTATCCCTGTCTCTGGCCTTCCCTAGCCCTGTCTGTCTGTCCTCCCATATCCCGGTTGTCGGCCCTTACCATTATCCGTCTGTCTGTCCTTCCTTATCCCCTGTCGTTGCTTTCCCATTATGTCTGTCTTTCCCATTATCTATGCTGTCTGTCTTTTCCTTATGTCTTTGTCTGTCCCATTATCCCTGTCTGGTCATGTCTTGTCATTATGTCTGTCTCCCAATTATCTCTGTCTGTCTGTATTTTCCCATTATGTCTGTCTTTCCCATTATCCCTGGTTCTGGTCATGTCTTTTCCATTATGTCTGCTTTTCCATTATCCTGTCTGTCTGTCTTTCCATTATGTATGTCTGTCCTTCCATTATCCCTGTCTGGTCTGTCTTTCCCATATGTCCGTCTTCCTTATTATACCTGTCCTTGTCAGGCTTCCATTATCCCTGTCTGTCTGTCTGTCCTTCCCATTATCCCTGTCTGCCTGTCTTTTCCATTATGCTCTTTCCATTATCCCTGTCTGTCTGTCTTTTTCATAGTCTGTCTTTCCCATTATCCCTGTCTGTCTGTCTTTCCCATTATGTCTGTCTTTCCCATTATCCCTGTCGGTCTGTCTTTTCATTATGTCTGTCTTTCCCATTATCCCTGTCTGTCTGTCTTTCCCTTAGGTCTGTCTTTACCATTATCCTGTCTGTCTGTCTTCCCAGGAATCCCTTTCTGTCTGTCCTTCCCATTATCCCTGTCTGTCTGTCCTTCCCATTATCCCTGTCTGTGCTGTCTTTCCCATGATCCTGTCGCTGTTTCGATGTCCCATTTGTCCTCATTTCCTGTCTGTCAGTCCTTTCCCATTTCCCTGTCTGTCTGGTCTTCCATTATCGTCGCTGTTCTTGCCCATTATCCTGGCTGTGCTGTCGTCTGGCCCATGATAGTCTGTACGTCTGTCCCTTATCTCGCGCGAGTATTTTCGGCACATGTCGCGTCTTCTTCCCATATCCCGTCCGGCTGGCTGTCTCCATGTATCGCGCTTTCTTTCTCCTGATCTGTCGTGCTTGCCTCCCAGTATGTCTCGTCTGGGGTCCGGCCATTCTCTGTCTGGCGGCATCTGGATCGTCTGTCGCCATATGATCCCTGCTGGCGCCGGTCCCATATCCCTGTCTTCTGTCCTTCCCATTACCTCCCGTCTGTCTGTCCTTCCCAGTGATCCCTTCGTGTCCATGTTCCTGTCGGCCATTTGCCTGTCTGTCTGTCTTCCCCATATGCCCTTTCTGTCGGTCTTTCCATTATGGAGCTGTCCCTTTTCCCATTACTCTCTGTCTGTCTTGTTTCAGTTTGTCTGTCCTTTTCCATGATTACTCCGCTTCGGCTGGCTTTGCCATTATCCCTGTGCGTCTGCTGTCCTTCCCATATATCCCTGTCGGTGCCCATGCCTGTGTCGTCTTTTCCATTAGTCTTCTGTCGTACCTGCCTTCCCATATCCCTGTTCTGTCTGTCCTTCCCCATTATCCCTGTCTGCTGTCGTCCCATTACCCTGTCTCTTCGTCTAGTCCGTCCTTTACCCTTATCCCGGTCTGTCGTCTTTAACCGGTCTTGCCTCCATTATCCCCTGTCTGTCTGTCTTTCCATATTCGTCTTCTATCTGCTGTCTGTCCTTTTTTCCATTGGTCTTGTCCCTCTTCTCCTTATCCCTGTCGTGTCTGTCTGTCCTTTGCCCATTAATCCCTGTCGGTCTGTCCTTTCCCAATTCGCTATCTGTCCCTGTCGGTCCCTTCCATTATCCTGCCTTCTGTCTTCCCATTTTCCCTGTCTGTCTGTCTTCCCATTATCTCTGTCGCTGGTCTGTCCCATTAGTCTCTGTCTGGCTGTCCCTTCCCATTACTCCTGTCTGGTCTGTCTTCCCATTATCTCTTCTGTCTGTTCCTTTCCATTATCTTCCTGTCTGTTGTCCTTCCCATTATCCCTCTGTCTGTCCTCCATATCACGTCTGTGCCTTCCCATTATCCCCTATCGTCTGTCCCTTTCTCCATATCCCTGCTATGTCTCCCGTCCTTGTCTTTTTCCATTATGTCTGTCTTTCCCTTATCCCGTCCTGTCTGTCTTTTCACATATGTCTGGTCTTTCCCATTATCTCTTGTCTGTTCTGTCTCTTCCCTTAGTCTGTCTTTTCCATTATCCCCTGTCTGTCGTCTTTCCACTTATCCCCTGTCCGTCTGTCCCTTCCCATTATCCCTAGTCTGTCTTGTCCCATTCCCTTTCCTGTCTGTCTGCCTTTCACCATTACCCTGTCTGTGTTCTTTTCCATTACCTGTCTGTCTTTCCCATTATCCCTGTTCCTGCGTCTGTCTTTTCCCTTATGTCTGTCTTCACCCCTTATCCCCTCCTGTCCCTGCTTTCCTAGTCCTCGTTCCCATACTCCGTCTGTCTGTTGTCATTGTCTGTCTTTCCCTTTCCTGCCTTCGTCCTTCGTTCCATTATCCTTTATGTCTGTCCTTCCTTAATCCCTGTCTGTCGTTCCTTCTCTATGGTCTTTTTCTTACCTAGGCTGCTCTATCCCTGTCTGTCTGTCCTTCCCCATTATCCATGTCGTTGTCTTTCCCTTCCCAGATCCCTGTCTGTCGTGTCCCTTTCCCTTATACCTGCTGTCTGCTCCCATTATCCCTGTCTGTTGTCTTTCATATCCCTGTCTGTCATGTCCTTCCCCATTATCCCTGTCTGTCTGTTCCCATTCTTCCTGTCAGTCTCTGTTATCCATCGTGTCTGTCTTCCCATTATCCCTGTATGTATGTGCCTTCCCATGTATGCATCCCGTCGCTGTCTTCCCAATCGTCCTTCTTCCCATTATCCCTGTCTGTCTGTCTCGTTATCCCAGGTTATGCTGTCTTCCCATTATCCCTGTCCTGTCTGCCTTTCCATGTCTTCTCCATTATCCCCTGTCTGTCTAGTCTTTTCCATTGTCTGTCTTTCTCCCATTATCCTGTCTGTCTGTCGCCTTCCCATTAATCCTGTCTGTTGTCCTTCCCATTACCCCTGGGGTCTGTCTGTTCCTTCCCTATCCCTGTTCTGTCTGTCCTTCCCATTATCCCTTCTGTTGTTCATTTTCCCTGTCTATGTCCTGTTCTTCCCATGATCATGTTTCCCTGTCTGTTTCTGTCTTCCATTAATCCTGTCTGTCTTTCCATCCGTGATCCCTGCCGTCTGTCTCTTCCTATCTGTCTGTCTTTCCTTCCTTCTCCTGTCTGTCTTCCTTTATTCTCTTCCCTTATCCCTGTCGTGTCCTGTCCTCCCTATCCCTGTCTGTTCTTGTCCTTCCCATTTCCCTGCTTGTCTGTCCTTCCCATTATCCCTGTATGTCGTCCTTACCACCTTATTCCCTGTTTTTCGTCCTTCCCCATTATCTATGTCTGTCTGTCTCCATTATCTTCGTCCTGTCTGGTCCTTCTCCCATTATCTCGTCTGTCTTGTCTTTTCCAGTTATCACCTGTCTGTCTGGTCCTCCCCTTACCCTGTCTGTGTTGTCCTTCTCCATTATCCCTGTCATGTCTGTCCTTTCCTGTTATCACGGTTCTGTCTGTCCTTCCATTATCCCTGTCTGTCTGTCCTTCCCATATCCATGTCTGTCTGCCTTCCCAATTATCCCTGTCTGTTATGTCCTTCCCTTATCCAGGTCTGTCTGTCTTCCCAATTATCCTGTCTGTCTGTCCTTTCCCATTATCCCTGTCTGTCGTCTTTTCCATTATGTCTGTCTTCCATTATCTCTGTCGTCTGTCCTTCCCATTCTTCCATGTCTGTCTGTCTTCCCATTATCCCTGGCTGTCTTTACTTCCCATTTCCCTGGTAGGCCTGTCCTTCCATTATCCCAGCTTTCTGTTGTCCTTCCAATTGTCACATGTCGTTTGCTGTCCTTCCCAGTCCTGTATGTCTGTCCTTCCCAGTACCCTGTCGTCTGTCCTTCCCGTTATCCCTGTCTGTCTGTCCTTCCCGTTATCCATGTCTTCTGTCCTTCCAGTTACTCCCTGTATGTCTGTATTTTCCGTATCCCTGCTCGGTTCTGTCCTTCAAGTTATCCTGTCGTCTGTCCTTCCCGTTATTCCCTGTCTGTCGGTCATTCCCGTTATCCCTGTCTGGTCTGTCCTTCCAGTATCCCTGTCTTTCTGTCTCCCATATCCCTGTCGTCTGCATTCCCATTACCCTATCCCTGTCTGTCTGTCTGTCCTTCCCATTATCCCTGTCTGTCTGTCCTTTCCGTTATCCCTGTCTGTCTGTCCTTCCCGTTATCCCTGTCTGTCTGTCTGTCCTTTCCATTATCCCTGTCTGTCTGTCCTTTCCGTTATCCCTGTCTGTCTGTCCTTTCCGTTATCCCTGTCTGTCTGTCTCTGATGCTATACTAGTCTGTCTCTAACGTTACCCTAGTCATTGTTGTCTGATTTCTCCTCACACTCCTGAATTGGTAACTGGTGTGGTGCTGTTTTCCCAGACTGTCAACCACAGAACAGTGTTTTGGATATTTATAGGTAAGTAGCGGGGAGACGCACGTAGGTTTAAGTTGTGCTCACAGAATGTCACAATAAAAGCACTTAAACCTATGTGTTACCCTAGTCAGCCTGCCTGTCTCTGATGTTAGCCTAGTCAGCCTGCCTGTCTCTGATGTTACCCTAGTCAGTCTGCCTGTCTCTGATGTTACCCTAGTCAGTCTGCCTGTCTCTGATGTTACCCTAGTCAGCCTGCCTGTCTCTGCTGTTACCCTAGTCAGCCTGCCTGTCTCTGATGTTACCTTAGTCAGTCTGCCTGTCTCTGCTGTTACCCTAGTCAGTCTGCCTGTCTCTGCTGTTACCCTAGTCAGTCTGCCTGTCTCTGCTGTTACCCTAGTCAGTCTGCCTGTCTCTGCTGTTACCCTAGTCAGCCTGCCTGTCTCTGATGTTACCCTAGTCAGCCTGCCTGTCTCTGATGTTACCCTAGTCAGCTTGCCTGTCTCTGCTGTTACCTTAGTCAGTCTGCCTGTCTCTGCTGTTACCTTAGTCAGTCTGCCTGTCTCTGCCGTTACCCTAGCTGGTCTGTCTGTCCCTCCCATAACCCCTGTCTGTCTGTTTCTGCTGTTACACTAGTCTTCCAGTCTGTCTGTCTGTTAATCCAGTCTGTCTTTCATTGCAGTTACAGTCGCGGCCATGGTGGAAGATCCAGCTGTTTGTGTGGGAACCGGTTCTGTTTGGTACCTGGGACGGGGTCTTTACTTCTTGTATGATCAACATCTTTGGAGTTGTCCTTTTCCTTCGGACTGGGTGGCTTGTGGTAAGTTCCCTGGTTGAAGGTGGGAGCTCATTGGTGGCCCCTCACCAATGTTCCCTCTAATCCTTATTGGCTGTGGGTGCAAATAAAGTTACATGTTGTTCTGTATTCCACCAGATGTATATTAACCTGTGTGTGTAGCTTTAAGGGTGTGGGACCCCTAATAGATCAGGTCATTCCTCATATCACCGCCCACTTAACTCCATCACTGCCATTATCTTACTCATCATTTTGCCACTACAGGTAAAAGTGTGGGTGCGACCATGCTGATCATCTTTGTCTGTTCCCCAGGGCAATACAGGAGTCCTGCTGGGGATATTCCTGGTGTCTTTTGTTGTTCTTGTGGCCGTGGTCACTGTGCTGTCCGGTATCGGGGTGTGTGAGAGGTGCAGTACGGGCAGCGGCGGAGTCTACTCCATGATTTCCACCGTCCTGGGAGGGAAAGTGGGAGGGACCGTCGGGATACTTTACATTTTTGGGCAGGTAAGTGGTTGTCCGTTTGCACCTTCTGGATGTGTGTTTATTACAGGGCAAGAGGGTGTATGGGGGTTCAACTATTTTACCAGTTTAGTAATTCCTAAACACATTTCTACAAAGACCCTGCCCTAGCCTGAAAGGCTCCTAACGTTTAACCAGGACAGTTCGGTGATGCCCCAGGGGAAAGGTAAAATGGAACTGAGGATACACATATATATATATATTAAAGGTATCTAGAAAAAGAGATCCAGGTGCAAATTAGCCCCAGATCTCTCCAAACAGTGTTAGTCTCCAATTCACCACCGTGCGGCATTGGTGGGATAAATAAGATACAGACGGATGGTCCTGCCAGGTAAGGATTCTTTATTGCTTTCCTTCGCACTTATTTATAGGCTAATGTTGGGATGGACTCTGCACACTGAAACCACAAGTGGTAAGACACATTATACACAAAAAAAAAATTTAATAGTAAACAAATATTACAAGCAAAAAAAGAGAATCTAACGTCTACAAAAAATAAAAAAAAAAAAAAAAAAAAGAAGGAAGAAGGAGAGAAGTAGGTATAAGTATAGAATTAAATTAGATAATTAATATATTTAATTTTATTCATGTATATATTGATAATGTTTATTAATTACTATTGTAAATTTTGAATATTAAATTCTATTAAATGTTTAATCTTTATATGATCTTATCTTTTTCTATAATTCTATTCTCTTCTCTTTTTATCTACTTTCCACTCTGTATAATTTTTTCATATACTTTCTTCTATTTAAATTTCTTTCTATAATTTCTACACTTTTCTCCTTTTTTTATCTCCTTTTTCTCCTTATATTTCTCATTTTTCCCCTTCTCTTTCCCTCTTCCTCCCTTTTTTTCCTCTACTTTTCTCTCTCTTTCTCTGTGTTTCTCTCTGTTTTCTTCTCTTGTCTCCTGTTTTGTTGCTCTCCTGTTCTTTGCTCTGATATCTCTGTGTTGCTCTCTGTTCTCTGCTTGTTCGCGTGTTCTCTCCCTTTTACGCTACTGTCTCCTGTTGCTCTCTCGTTCTCTGTCTCTGACCTAGTGTTTGCTATACAATGTGTTGATATATATTTTATATGCTATGTTAATGTGTTGATTATAATGTTATTGAATCTGTATAATGTGTTGATATAATGTTATAATGCTTGTATATGGTTTGATATATGTTATATGATCTGTATATGTTTTGATATAAGTTAATATAATCTCCTATTACATTCAGCTATGACACAGACCTAATCAGCGCTGATTACTTGTCTCTTTATTACATTCAGCTATGACACAGACCTAATCAGCACTGATTACCTATCTCCTATTACATTCAGCTATGACACAGACCTAATCAGCGCTGATTACCTGTCTCTTTATTACATTTAGCTGTGTCACAGATCTAATCAGCGCTGATTACCTATCTCCTATTACATTCAGCTATGACACAGATCTAATCAGCGCTGATTACCTATCTCCTATTACATTCATCTATGACACAGATCTAATCAGCGCTGATTACCTGTCTCCTATTACATTCAGCTATGACACAGATCTAATCAGCGCTGATTACCTGTCTCCTATTACATTCAGCTATGACAAAGAGCTAATCAGCGCTGATTACCTGTCTCTTGATTGCATTTAGCAGTGTCGGACCTAATTAGCACTGATTACCTGTCTCCTGATTACATTCAGCTGTGTCCTAGACCTAATCAGCATTGATACCTGTCTCCATTACATTCAGCTCTCACATACATAATCAGCACTGATTACCGGTCCCTTTATTGCATTCACCTTTGTCACAGACCTAATCAGCACTGATTAACTGTCTCCAGATTATTCAGCTGTGAGGCAGACCTACTAGCACTGATTACCTTCTCCTAATTATTCACTGTCACATACATAATCAACACTGTACCTGTCTCTTTATTGCATTTAGCTTTGTCACAGACCTAATCAGCACTGATTACCTGTCTCCTGATTATTCAGCTGTCACAACATAATCAGCACTGATTACCTGTCTCTTATTGCATTCAGCTTTGTCACAGACCTAAATCAGCACTGATTACCTGTTCTTTATTGCATTCATCTGTGTCCCACCGAATCAGTGCTGATTACCTGTCTCCTGATTACATTCAGCTGTGTCACAGACCTAATCAATATACTAAAACTTTCTCCTAGTCTCATTGTGTTGTCAAATTGTAACACTGGTGCTGTAGTGTTTACTGTTAATTAATCATAATAGCTCTTATTATAGTATAGATTGGAGGTTGAATAGACATACCTTTAATTAAAGGCATTTTCCTGCAGTAGAGGGCAAGATGGGAAATCTCCTGTCAGTCTGGTGCAGCGGGTACTGACCCTTTAATTAAAGGCATTTTCCTGCAGTAGAGGGCGAGATGGTAAATCTCCTGTTTTGATCCATTTGTGATTGAGTTTGCAGGGTGTGGTGGGTTTAGCCGGTGGTGCAGGAAGGATGTATTTGTTATTGGCTCCGTGAAGTTTCCCTTGTGGCCCCGCGGCGTCTCCCCGGTAGTAGGGATCAGACGCCCACTGGGGTAACTGCCACTGAAATGTTTGCACCCTGGGCTGGAGCCTTTCCAGGTGTCTGCGGTTAGTGTGTGAGAGGGAAACGCTTCCAGCAGGATTTTCCAATTAAAGAGCATAGAAGGACGATGACATCATAGGGAGCTGGATGTCCGCCAAGCGTGTGGGATCGGACCCAGAACAGATGTGTCAACCCACCATCTATTTAATAACAGGGTCTGCAAAATTCCACCTGGACAGCCCCTCCCTTGTGCTTGGCCCTTTAAATTCACAGAGAGGTTTGTGAACCTGTGTTTGACCCCCGTACACTCCCTCACTATTGGGGGTGACTAACACGTTTGCTGGAAGTCTGTTCTAGGTAATAACTAGGTAATAAACTTCCTGGTACAACCAGATGGGAATTTTCTACCTCTTCCCCATTTCTGCCACACTGGATTCAAGACCCCCAGTGCCCATTTCTTGCCGTCCTGTGCCTTCCCATTATGTGCCCATTTCTTGCCATCCTGTGCTCTCCTATTGTCCCCAGTGCCCATTTCTTGCCGTCCTGTGCCCACCCATTATGTGCCCATTTTTTGCCATCCTGTCCCTTACCATTACGTGCCCATTTCTTGCCATCCTGTGCTCTCCTATTGTCCCCAGTGCCCATTTCTTGCCATCCTGTGCCCACCCATTATGTGCCCATTTCTTGCCATCCTATGCCCTTCCATTATGTGCCTGTGTCAGGCGCTGGAAGGAGAAGAGGAAGTTCCATGTGATTTGCTCGCTGGAGTTTCTGTAAAACAAACAGGAATTTTATTCTCTAATGAAGAATATTTGGGCTCTGCTCCCAGGCAGCATAAAAAGAAGGAAATGATGAGATTTACCCTGAATATGAACCTTCCTGCCGAGAAATTCCCGTCCGTGGAGACGGACCCTTTATGTTTAATGGTTCCTGCCCATGTTGACATTGTTACTGTGAAGTCTCAAGGTTAGATGGGGTCAGTTACATCACCGTCCACCATGACAGGTGATTTGGCGGATGCCGGAATCGCAGATTACGCCTCACTCCTGTCTGGATTGGTAGGTGATCATTTTATATTTTTAGTTCAGTTTATATCATAACATACAGGATTATTACCCTTAAAGTTAACCCACTCAAATTAAAGATTGTAGATGACAAAATCACCTCCCAAATCCCAAAACTAATAATTAGAAATCTGAGAGATGTAAGACTAAACTGAAATGCTGCCTGATGTTCTATTACCTCTCATTCTGCTTCCTGGTTCTTCCAGTTAGAAGCTGTCAGTCAAGGATGTAACAGATGACATCACAGCCAATGACTGAATGTTATTCTCCTAGCTGCCTTCTCTGAGCATGTGCGAGCTTGTAAAAGAGCTTGGAGAGGGAAGGGGAGAACAACAATTTACTGTAAAACAGATTAGACCTGCGTCTGTCTGCTTTCTATCTATTGTAGTTTGGGGGTAATTTATATATATTGTATTGTGTGATATAAGGATTTTAGAAGATATTGTGTATAGTGATATATTACACAGTAAGAACAATATGCCTCCCTATCCCTATGATATATTCATGGTCAAACTCTTTATCATAGACATGTTTTTGCTTTGCCTTTTTTGTTTGAATTTGCCGTTTGGTTCATGGCATTAGATACCCGCACCCCCTGTTCGGTATTAGTTTTTTTTATTGATTTGGTAGCTTTGTTGGCTGTGGTCAAATGATCTGTGACATAGCTGAATGACTTTTATCAGAATATAATCCACCATGCCCTATTATAAACGTGCACACGTATTTTATAATGATTAACTGTAGTTGTGGCTAGAGCAGGAAAAGGAAAGAACAAACAATCTAAAGTCTGGATGTTAAATTTGTTTTTATTGGAGAAATTTCATTGGTCGGTTTAACTAGTCGAATGTTCCCCTAACCTAACAGTTCTGTAACTAGAGCAGGTTATGGGGAAGGGGGTAACTAGGAGCAGGTTATGGGGAAGGGGGTAACTAGTAGGCAGGTTTAGGGAAGGGGATAACTAGGAGCAGGTTATGGGGAAGGGGATAACTAGGAGCAGGTTATGGGAAGGGGGTAAACTAGGAGCAGGTTATGGGGAAGGGGATAACTAGGAGCAGGTTATGGGAAGGGGATAACTAGGAGCAGGTTATGGGGCGGGGGACTAGGAGAGGTTAGGGGAAGGGGGGTAACTAGGAGCAGGTTAGGGGAAGGGGATAACTAGGAGCAGGTTATGGGGAGGGGGTAACTAGGAGCAGTTATGGGAGGGGTAACTAGGAGCAGGTTGGGGAAGGGGGTAAACTAGGAGCAGGTTATGGGGACAGGGGGTAACTAGGAGCAGGTTATGGGGAAGGGGATAACTGTAGGAGCAGGTTATGGGGAAGGGGGTAACTAGACAGGTTATGGGGAAGGGGATAACCAGGAGCAGGTTATGGGGAAAGGGGGTAACTAGGAGCAGGTTATGGGAGGGGTAACTAGGAGTCAGGTTATGGGGAAGGGGGTACTAGGAGCAGGTTTGGGAAGGGGGTAACTAGAGAGGTTATGGGGAAGGGGGTAACTAGGAGCAGGTTAAGGGTGAAGGGGTTAACTGGAGCAGTTATGGGGAAGGGAGTAACTAGGAGCAGGTATGGGAAGGGTAACTAGGAGCAGGTTTATGGGGAAGGGTATACTGGAGCAGGTTATGGGAGGGGGTAACTAGGAGCAGTTATGGGAAGGGGGGTAACTAGGAGCAGGTTATGGGAAGGGGTAACTAGGAGCAGGTTTATGGGAAGGGGTAACTGGAGCAGTTATTGGGAGGGTTATAGGAGATGTATGAAGGGGGTATACTAGGAGCAGGTTATGGGGAAGGGGATAACTAGGAGCAGGTTTATGGGAAGGGGGTAACTAGGGCAGGTTTATGGGGGAAGGGGGGTAACTAGGAGCAGGTTATGGGGAAGGGGTAATATGGACAGGTTATGGGGAAGGGGTATAACTAGGACAGGCTATGGGGGAAGGGTGGGGAACTAGGGCAGGTATGGTGAAGGGGGTAACTAGGAGCAGGTTTATGGGAGGGGGTAACTAGAGCAGGTTATGGGAAGGGATAACTAGGAGCAGGTTTATGGGGAAGGGGGTAAACTAGGAACAGGTTTTGGGAAGGGGATAACTAGGATGCAGGTTATGGGGATGGGGTAACTAGAGCAGTTATATGGGGAAGGTGATAACTAGGAGCAGTATGGGAAGTGTGTAACTAGGAGCAGGTTATAGTGGAAGGGGTAACTAGTGCAGGTTTATGGGAGGGGGGTAACTAGGAGCAGTTATGGGAAGGGGGTAACTAGGAGCAGGTTATGGGAAGGGGGTAACTAGGAGCAGGTTTATGGGCGACGGGGGTAACTAGGAGCGGTTATGGGAAGGGGGGTAACTAGGAGCAGGTTTTATGGGGAAGGGTAACTAGGAGCAGGTTATGGGGAAGGGTATAACTAAGACAGGCTTATGGGGAAAGGGGGTAACTAGGAGCAGGTTCTGAGGGGAAGGGTGTTAACTAGGAGTCAGGTTATGGAAGGGGTAAACTAGGAGCAGGTTAATGGTGGAATGAACAGGGACAGTTATAGGGAAGACGGGGTCACTAGGATTCAGGTTATGGAATGGGGTAACTAGGAGCCAGTTATGGGAAGGGTACTAGTCAGGTTTTGGAAGGGGTACTAGGAGCAGTTTGGGGAAGGGGGTTAACCTAGGAGCAGCTTGGGGACGGGGGTAACTAGGGAGCAGGTTATGGAAGGGGGGCACCTAGAGCCGGTTATGGGTAATAGGGTAACTAGGAGCAGGTATTGGAAAGTGGTAACTAGGAGCAGGTTATTGGAAGGGGTTAATCAGGAGCAGGTTGTGTGGGGCCTGGAGCTTCGTGTTATGGGGCTTTTTTTTTTAACAACTACTGGTCTTTCATTGTTATGGTTCGCCTTAAGGGGTAACAAGCGGTCCTTGGTTGTACTGGGCGTTATGCTTCAGTGTACGTGGGTCTATGCCTTTATTGGCCGGAAGGGGTAAACTAGGACAGTGGTTATATTATAGGGGAGGTGTGAACTAGGACGCAGGTTATGGGGAAGTGGGGTACTAGGAGTCAAGTTATGGGGAAGGGGGTAACTAGGACACGGTTAATGGGGAAGGGGTAACATGGAGCGGTTAATGGGGAAGGGGGTAACTAGAGCAGTTATGGGGCAAGGGGAGTAACTAGAGTCGGTTATGGAGGAACACTGGGCAGCGGGAGTACTAGTGGGCAGGTTAATGGGGAAGGGGGAACTAGGCCGGTTATGAGGACAGGATTTATGGGGAAGGGTAACTAGGGCAGGTTATGGAGGTCGGGAGGTAAGAGGGAGGTAACTAGGAGCAGGTAATGGGGAAGGGGGAACTAGGAAAGCAGGTTATGGGGAATGGATAAACTAGGCACAGGTTTATGGGGAAGGGGAAAACAGGAGCGGTTGGTAAGATAACTAGGCAGCGGTAGGGTGTAACTAAGAGAGGTTATGGGAGGGAGAACTAGGAGGCAGGTTTTCTGGAAGGGGTAACTATGGCGTTTAGAAGATATAGAGCAGTTATGGGAAGGGGGTACCTCTAGGACAGGTTCATGGGGAAGGGGATAACTAGGAGCAAGGTTATTGGGGAAGGGGGATACTAGGAGCATGTTTATGGGAGGGGTAACTAGGAGCCAGGTTATGGTAAGGGGGTAACTAGGAGCATGTTAGGGGAGAGGGAGGTAACTACGGAGCAGGTTATGTGGGAGGGTATAACTTAGGAGCAGGTTCGGGGTATAGGGAGGTGTACTTGGCTGTAGAGGGGGGTACTAGGAGCAGGTTTGGGAAGGGGGTAACTAGGAGCATGTTATGGGAAGGGTGAACTAGGAGTCAGTTTTGGGGGAACGGTGAGTTAGAAGGGTAATGGAGCAGGTTATGGGGAGGAGGGGGTAACTAGGAGCAGGTTATGGGAAGGGGGTAACTAGGAGCAGGTTATGGGAAGGGGATAACTAGGAGCAGGTTATAGGAAGGGGGTAACTAGGAGCAGGTTATGGGGAGGGGGTAACTAGGAGCAGGTTATGGGAAGGGGGTAACTAGGAGCAGGTTATGGGGAAGGGGGGGTAGGCATTGGGGGTCTTTCATGTTGTGACATAACTAATCTGGGTCATTTCTTCCCGTACAGAACACGGGTTTGTGGGATACTCGGCGGACCTTCTGCGTAATAACACGTTCCCCGATTACTCACCTGGCGAAAGCTTCTTCACTGTGTTTGGCGTCTTTTTCCCAGCAGCAACAGGTACTGACCAGGGGGCGGGCATTATACTGGTCACGTGATCTTACTGGGGGTCATTCACTAATCCAGATAATATAGGTGGGTCCCGGTGTGTACAGTGCAGTGGGATTTATAGATACTCGGTACCTGTATGCACTGCCCAAATGACTCTCTCTTTAGAAGAAATACGGTAATCCCATGGATATTAATTTGAACAGACCTGGCGTTAGCGGTGATTGGACCTGTTACCATGGTGACAAAACACCGCAAATGAATCTTTATATTTCATTCTAAGTAACCACCTCTCCCCTCTATAAATTTCTATAATTAATGGGACCCTTTCCGTAAACAAACTAGGGAGTCTGTGTTATGGGTCCCACGTGTGCAGTTCTACTTGGTCTCCTGCGGGGGGCGCTGTTACCATATTGTTATTTGCTGTGTGCAGGACACAGGGTGGGGACTAGACAGTAACACACTATGGATAACAATTTAAATTCCCCATTATTATTTTATTTAGGTTAATCTCTACATTCGGTTTTCTTTCATATTTATATCCCTGTTGTCTAACCTGCCACTCGCCTGCAACTCCCAGCATCCTCTAGCAGCCACAGGCTCTACTGGGTAGCAGGTACTAGGAGGTGAAGCTGACACTAGTCAGGGTAGTCAGGGTGGTAGCTCCTTTGCATTGTCTAGGGGCTCAGACACCACCAGCTAAATCTCTAAAGAAAATGAAACGAATCTAATGCAGCAAATCATCATTAGAAGGCACTGGGCAGTTTGTACTCAGTATGGCAGCTTCAATTTCTAGGCTGAAAAGGCCCCATGGAAACCACATGACTTTTGTTTCTTCTTGGGGTCACCTGGGTGTTCTCTTCCTCATTCCCAGGAGTCATGGTGGGATTTAACATGAGTGGAGACCTGCAGAGACCCCCCGTCAACATCCCCCTGGGCTCCCTGGCCGCTATCGGCACTTCGTAAGTACACAACTTCTGGGAGAATAATGGACGGCACTGCCACGGGACCCCCATTCAATTTCCGTCACCTGGTGCCCCTAATACTATTTCTATTCTCTCCCCAGGTGGTTTCTCTACATCGTCTTCGTCTTCCTGCTTGGAGCCATTTGTACGCGGGAATTCCTGCGCTACGAGTTCATGATTGCGGAGAAGGTGATTTATAAGTGACTGGAAAGGTGGTGGTATAACTTGCATGGCTCCTAGTGCTGTGGCATGCTCCAATGATCTGAACCATATAATGATGGGGAACGTGGCACTGACCACAGATCCGGAGGTTTTTCTTCTGTTCCATGTGGCTCAGTTCAGAGTCTTTTAATCCCAACTAATAAGTCTACCGCGTCTTTAACTAGACAGGATTATTGTGCTGCGTTATAATCTGCTTTGATTGGGATTATCGTATCGTCCCCTCTTATTCACCTAGTTATCTGCGCTGGGGGTTTACTGGCTCCAACACACATTGTTTACATGGAAATTTCAGATTCTCACAGTTTCCTCAAGGTCTGTGAAAGGTTAATCCATAGGAACGTCACCGATTGGCTTGACTGCCAATATTTAGATGGATTTGTCCTTTGTGTCTGTGGATCCCTGTCAGACAATAAGTTACACAATAAAAAGAAATGAAAAATCGAACAGTTTATAAATGAAATTAAACCTCAAATACACAGTCTATATAGGCCACTGGTTTTATAAAGATATTATTTTTCTAGTCATTTATAAAGACAGGAAGTGCTCCTGCAAGGGGTGGGGAAAAGTATTTTATTGAAAACAGGAAATGGGCTCCCTACAAACAGGAAGTGCTCCTGCAAGAAGGGGGGGAAAGAATTTAATTAATAACAAGAAATGTGATCCCTACAAACAGGAAGTGCTCCTGTGTAGGTACAGAGAAATTGAGTGCTGTGCTTTTTCATCCATCATTTAAGAGGTACTTGTGAACCTTACAGACAGAGCTCCTAGCAACTACATTATTTCTAACCCTGTATTTGTTTCCTCAACAGGTCTCTCTGGTGGGTTTCCTGTTCCTTTTGGGATTGTACATCTCATCTTTGGCTTCCTGTATGGGTGGTCTCTATAGTGCTCCCAGGATCCTTCAGTGCATTGCACAGGAGAAAGTCATCCCGGCCCTTTCATTCTTGGGACACGGGGTCAGTCCTTTATGTATTTAATGCTTCTTCCTTATGGGAAATTGTTGGTTGATTGTCCCATCAGCCGTTTCTCTAAACATGTAGCCTTAAATACAATCGAAATTGGTCCAATAGGAAAAATAGAGGGGATATTGGGAAAAAAAAATACGACCAGCCATATACAATCCGTCCACCGTATGATATCAGAATATCCCAATATCCTATTATCGGGGTTGTTGCATATAAGGGCCCTTTGCAATCAGGTTGCCCCGAAAAACCTAATGCGTGAAAATGTAACAACATACGGGAAACTCGATGCTTTTCCCGACCGCGATGATGTAAACACCTTTGCGAGACTTACAGCATAGGGTAGCGTGGGTATTACAGTCGTTCGGCCGGATAATTCCCTGACTTTAGCATCGCCCCATCATTTTTCTGGTGACAGATTTTATTGTTTGGTGGCGCGCCCACAGTGCGGGTGGTCAGTATAATAATAGATTATTATATTACAGTACAATGGATACACATTTTATACTTTTTGGGCTTTGTTGACCATTTAAGATTTAGGTTGGGGATTTGTGTCTGTCAGATGTCTGTGGGTAGTACAGGGTTAATGGAAATAGCTGCACACTCAGTCTCAAGATTAATTCTGCAGTTAAACAGGATTATGGTCTCGGCTGCCTGGGAGAAAACAGCTGATCACTGGGGATTAGAGCAGAGATAAGTCCGACCTCTAGTGTGAACAGCCTGTCTTCTTTATACATCAAGATACTCGTTAATTAGTTTTTAATTAATCAGGCACTTGTTACACTTCATCACTTTAAAAAAAAGACAAATGACCATTTAGTTCAATACTTGTCTGTAAATCCCAATATCACCTTAATACGGAACCATTAAAGGGACAGTTCAGTGGAAATGATCAATATTTGTTACATTGTTAGTTTGTGTGATGTCTTCTTAGTTATTCTACATATTCTCTCCCATTTTGAAAAATCAGTTGATTTCATACCCTTTGCTGTTCCCTGCTGTTGACATTAGTGAGCTGACATTTCAGGTTCTAACGGTCCTTCTTCCCAGAATGCACCACATCCTTGGAATGTTCCTAACAGTAATCTCTACTGATTGGCTGTTGGATGGGTCACACATGCTCAGAGCAACTGAATCAACCCAGGCACTATGTCAAGGGCAAAACCATAACGGTCTCTATCAGGGGTTCTGCAAACAGGAAGTCAGTATTTCGGTTGCATTTATTTATACACAGACACAATGCTGAATTGGCAGATTAAGGGGATTGGGATGGAAAATTACTGCTCTTTTTACTGAAAAGCATATGTATTTGCACTGAACTTCCCCTTTAAGTAATTACTGGGTTGTACCCCTTGTCACAGGACGCCCTGTGTGAGGTTGTGGGGGTGGTGCCTGTATAAAACAACGTTGTGTTATTTATTAAAGACTGGGCACCACACTCTTACATAGCATTAATGTTATTACAGACCCCTGGTGCTCCGTTACACCCCTTATAATATGGACTGTACCACTTTTAACACTGACTGTGCCCTTATAATATGGACTGTACCCTTATAATATGGACTGCACCACTCTTAACACTGACTGTGCCCTTATAATATGGACTGTACCACTTCTAACATTGACTGTGCCCTTATAATATGGGACTGTACCACTTTAACAACTTGACCTGTGCCTGTAATTATGATGTGCCTTTATATATGGACTGTACACACTCTAAACATGAACTGTGCCCTTATAATACTGACTGTGCCCTTATAATATGGACTGTGCCACTCTTAACACTGACTATGCCTTATAATACTGATTGTGCCCTTATAATATGGACTGTACCACTCTTAACACTGACTGGCCCTTATAATATGGGACTATACCACTCTTAACACGGACTGTGCCTTATAATACGACTGTGCCCTTATAATATGGACTGTACCACTCTTAACATGGACTGTGCCTTTATAATACTGACTGTGCCTTTATAATATGGACTGTACCACTCTTAAACACTGACTGTGCCTTAGAATAATGACTGTGCCCTCATAATATGGACGTAACCAGTCTTAACACTGACTATGCCCTTATAATACTGATTGTGCCCTTATAATATGGACTGTACCACTCTTAAAAATGACTGTGCCCTTATAATATGGACTGTACCACTCTTAACACGGACTGTGCCTTTATAATGACGACTGTGCCCTTATAATATGGACTGTACCACTCTTAACAATGACTGTGCCCTTATATATGGACTATACCACTCTTAACACGACTGTGCCTAGTTCATAATACTGACTGTGCCCTCATAATATGGACTGTACCAGTCTTAACACTGACTGTACCCTTATAATATGGACTGTACCACTCTTAACACTGACTGTGCCTTATAATACTGACTGTGCCCTCATAATATGGACTGTACCAGTCTTAAACTGGACTATGCCCTTATAATACTGATTGTGCCCTTATAATATGGACTGTACCAGTCTTAACACTGACTATGCCCTTATAATACTGATTATGCCCTCATAATATGGACTGTACCACTCTTAACAATGACTGTGCCCTTATAATATGGACTGTACCACTCTTAAAACACGGGGACTGTGCCTTTATAATACTGACTGTGCCCTTATAATATGGACTGTACCACTCTTAACACTGACTGTGCCTTTATAATACTGACTGTGCCTTTATAATATGGACTGTACCAGTCTTAACACAGACTGTGCCCTTGTAATACTGACTGTGCCTTTATAATAATGATGTGCCTTATGATGGACTGTACCACTCTATACACGGGACTGTGCCGTATAATACTGACTGTGCCCTTATAATACTGACTGTACCAGTCTTAACACAGACTGTGCCTTTATAATAATGACTGTGCCCTTATGATTGGACTGTACCACTCTTAACACGGACTGTGCCCTTATAATACTGACTGTGCCCTTATAATACTGACTGTACCAGTCTTAACACGGGACTGTGCCCAAATACTGCCTGTGCCCTTATAATATGGACTGTACCAGTCTTAACACAAGACTGGCCTTATAATAATGACTGTGCCCTTATGATTGGACTGTACCACTCTTAACACGGACTGTGCCCTTATAATACTGACTGTGCCCTTATAATACTGACTGTGCCCTTATAATACGGACGGTGCCCTTATAATACGGACTGTGCCCTTATAATACGGACTGTGCCCTTATATAGACGTGCCCTTATTTATACGGACAGTGCCCTTATAATACGGACTGTGCCCTTATAATACGGACGGTGCCCTTATAATACGGACGGTGCCCTTATAATACTGACTGTGCCCTTATAATACGGACTGTGCCCTTATAATACGGACTGTGCCCTTATAATACGGACGGTGCCCTTATAATACGGGGTGCCCTTATAATAGACGGGACGGGTGCCCTATAAATACGGACGGTGCCCTTATAATACGGACGGTGCCTTATAATACGGACGGTGCCTTATAATACGGACGTGCCATATATACGGACGGTGCCCTAAATTATAGGACGGTGTGCCCTTTAAATACGGACGGTGCCCTTATAATACGGACGGTGCCCTTATAATACGGACGGTGCCCTTATAATACGGACTGTGCCCTTATAATACGGACGGTGCCCTTAATAATACGGACGGTGCCCTTATAATACGGACGGTGCCCTTATATACGGACGGTGCCCTTATAATACGGACGGTGCCCTTATAATACGGACGGTGCCCTTATAATACGGACGGTGCCCTTATAATACGGACGGTGCCCTTATAATACGGACGGTGCCCTTATAATACGGACGGTGCCCTTATAATACTGATATTTCCCTTTATACTGACTGTACCACTCTAACTCTGACTGTGCCCTTATAATACTGATATTTCCCTTATAATACTGACTGTACCACTCTAACTCTGACTGTGCCCTTATAATACTGACTGTGCCTTTATAATATGGACTGTACCACTCTTAACACGGACTGTGCCTTTATAATACTGACTGTGCCTTTATAATATGGACTGTACCACTCTTACATGACTGCCCTGTGTAATACTGACTGTGCCCTCATAATATGGACGTACCAGTCTTAACACTGACTATGCCCTTATAATACTGATTGTGCCCTTATAATATGGACTGTACCACTCTTAACAATGACTGTGCCCTTATAATATGGACTGTACCACTCTTAACACGGACTGTGCCTTTATAATACTGGACTGTGCCCTTATAATATGGACTGTACCACTCTTAACATGACTGTGCCCTTATAATATGGACTATACCACTCTTAACACGACTGTGCTTTAATACTGACTGTGCCCTCATAATATGGACTGTACCAGTCTTAACACTGACTGTGCCCTTATAATATGGACTGTACCACTCTTAACGGACTGTGCCTTATAATACTGAGTGCCTCATAATATGGACTGTACCAGTCTTAAACGACTATGCCTTATATACTGATTGTGCCCTTAATATGGACTGTACCGTTAACCTGACTATGCCCTTATAATACTGATATGCCTCATATATGGACTGTACCACTCTTAACACTGACTGTGCCCTTATAATATGGACTGTACCACTCTTAACACGGACTGTGCCTTTATAATACTGAGGCCCTCAATATGGACGCACTCTTAACACTGACTGTGCCTTTATAATACTGACTGTGCCTTTATAATATGGACTGTACCAGTCTTGACACAAGACTGTGCCCTTGTAATACTGACTGTGCCTTTGATAATAATGACTGTGCCTTTATGATTGGACTGTACCACTATACACGGGACTGTGCCCTTATAATACTGACTGTGCCCTTATAATACTGACTGTACCAGTCTTAACACAGACTGTGCCTTTATAATAATGACTGTGCCCTTATGATTGGACTGTACCACTCTTAACACAGACTGTGCCCTTATAATACTGACTGTGCCCTTATAATGTGGACTGTACCACTCTTAACACGGACTGTGCCCTTATAATACTGACTGTGCCCTTATAATATGGACTGTACCAGTCTTAACACAGACTGTGCCTTTATAATAATGACTGTGCCCTTATGATTGGACTGGTACCATCTAACACGGACTGTGCCTATAATACTGACTGTGCCCTTTAAACGACTTTGCCCTTATAACTAGGACTGGTGCCCTTATAATACGGACTGTGCCCTTATAATACGGACTGTGCCCTTATAATACGGACTGTGCCCTTATAATACGGAAAGGTGCCCTTATAATACGGACTGTGCCCTTATAATACGGACTGTGCCCTTATAATACGGACTGTGCCCTTATAATACGGACTGTGCCCTTATAATACGGACTGTGCCCTTATAATACGGACTGTGCCCTTATAATACGGACGGTGCCCTTATAATACGGACGGTGCCCTTATAATACGGACGGTGCCCTTATAATACGGACTGTGCCCTTATAATACGGACGGTGCCCTTATAATACGGACGGTGCCTTATAATACGGACGGTGCCTTATATACGGACGTGCCCTAATATAATAGGACGGTGCCCTTTATAATACGGACGGTGCCCTTATAATACGGACGGGGCCATTATAATACGGACGGTTGCCTTATAATACGGACGGTGCCCTTATAATACGGACGGTGCCCTATAATACGGACGGTGCCCTTATAATACGGACGGTGCCCTTATAATACGGACGGTGCCCTTATAATACGGACGGTGCCCTTATAATACGGACGGTGCCCTATAATACGGACGGTGCCTATAATACGGACGTGCCCTTATAATAGGAAGGTGCCCTTATAATACGGACGGTGCCCTTATATACGGACGGTGCCTTATAAATACTGAATTTCCCTTTCTTGTATAACATTGTAATTTCATGTTAAACGGTTTCCATTTCCTGATGCTCTAATACCCATTTCCTTCCTAAATATTAGAATAGAGGGAGAAGCCACCCACCCTGGGCTTTTGTAATTTAATGACAATTAGACCACCAGGAAGGAGGCCCAGGGCAGTAATTGGCAATGCCCACATTAACGCAGATCCTGTACAACATACCAGTTGTTATTGTTTACCCAGACAGGCCGTTCCTACCCTGCACCATGTGTTTGCAGAACACGAAGTGAGGGGCACAGGGCTGGTTCTTAAAACAAGATGAATTGTGATCCATTTGGACAGATCTGGAGCCTCTATTTAATCCTTTATTCTTCTGCCTTTCTCTGCTCCTCCTCTCCCAGTGTTCCATCACTCGTAGGTTATCAATGGCTCTTTAAATCCCCTACCATGTGCAGAATGGTTTGGGATTTAAAAGGCAAATGAAAAAATTCTATAAATGTAAATCACCACCAAACCGTAAAACTACAATAGTTAGAAAACTGACAGACGTAGTGCTTATCCGTTATACAGAAAAATACTCCACCCCTTCTCTCTGCCTCTCACAAGTTTCTGCCTCTTCTCCAAGCTTTTTTACAAGCTCGCACATGCTCAGATAAGGCAGCTAGGGGAATAGCATTCGGTCATTGGCTGTGATGTCAACTGTTACATCCATGACTGACAGCTTCTAGCTAGAAAAACCAGGAAGAGAGGTAACAGAACATCAGGCAGTATTTTAGGTTAGTCTTACATCTCTCTAACTCTGGCACTTTGGGGGGTGATTTACTTCATTAAGGGGTGAATTTGTCTATTTCTTGTAATCAGACTATATATCCTTTCATATGTGTCTAAGAAATGGTTTTGATCAGATCACCCTCAGGATGTATCTAATTAATGTATCAAACCTCACCCTGAAACCTAAATAACTCCCCCAGAGTGATGGTGAGAGGGTGCCTTGCTGTTTGTAATGTTTATATTGTGATCTTCTATCTACTCCCATTAGAGAGGCCCCAATAAAACTCCAGTGGCAGCCATCTTCCTGACAGGCCTCTTTACAATGGCTTTCGTCTTCATTGGACAGGTGAACGTGTTGGCGCCAATAGTTACAATTAACTTCATGCTGACCTACAGTGCAATCGACTACTCTTATTTCTCTGTGACCATGAGCTACAACATGCAGAAAGGTCCTAAAAAGCTGGAGAGACCATTGACGCACTTGGCAAGCTCGGCTAAACCCTTGATCCTTGATAAATCCACCACTTACGGTTCCAATGGAACATTATTGGAATTCACAAAGGATATGGATCAGCTGTTCAAACCCAGTCCCACGGAACCACTCAATCCAAGAATCCAGGAGAAAGATCTGAAAAAGTTCAACATTTTGAGAAAGTCCAGGAAGCCGGCCAAAGAGACCTTGAAGGACAGTTTTCAGTTGGATCTTCACCGGGGCCTTGAAGACGACATTGAGAGCAGGACGCTGGTTACTACTGAAGAGGAAAATACAAATTCTCTAGTAGAAAGGGATTCCAAGGATGAATCTGAGCAGTATGTGAGTCAGGTGGCGGACTCCATGAAGGATTATGAAGCTGCAAAGGCAGACAATGTGGAGATCCACCAGCCAATGGCTGAGCAGAAACCAGGTATGTTCGAGTAATAGGAAGCGTAGTTGTTACAATGTTATTGGGGAAGGCCTAGAATGTGGTTCTTTCAACTACTTTATGTTCTTCTAGTTCCCAGTGCACCAGGAAAGGTTCCAGAGTTGGAGATTCAGGAATTATCGTCCTCGTTTTATTCCAAATTCTGCAATCATTGGGTTTCCTTTGTGGGGGTAAGTGTCTTTTCCAAGGTGCAAGTGTCTAGTCCAAGGTGCAAGTGTCTAGTCCAAGGTGCAAGTGTCTAGTCCAAGGTGCAAGTGTCTAGTCCAAGGTGCAAGTGTCTAGTCCAAGGTGCAAGTGTCTAGTCCAAGGTGCAAGTGCAAGGTAGTCCCAGTGCAATGTCTAGCCAAGGTGCAAGGTCTACGTCCAAGGTTGCAAGTGTCTAGTCCAAGGTGCAAGGTGTCTAGCAAGGTGCAAGGTCGAGTCTCCAAGGTTGCCCAAGTGTCGAGTCCAAGGTGCAAGTGTCGAGTCCAAGGTGCAAGTGTCGAGTCCAAGGTGCAAGTGTCGAGTCCAAGGTGCAAGTGTCGAGTCCAAGGTGGCAAGTGTCGAGTCCAAGGTGCAAGTGTCGAGTCCAAGGTGCAAGTGTGGCCAAGGTGCAGTGTCGCAGTCCAAGGTGCAAGTGTCGAGTCCAAGGTGAAGTGTGGAGTCCAAGGTGCACGTGTGTGAGTCCAAGGTGCAAGTGTGGAGTCACAAGGTGCAAGTGTGGAGTCCAAGGTGCAAGTGTCGAGCCAAGGTGCAAGTGTCGAGTCCAAGGTGGCAAGTGTCGAGTCAAGGTGCAAGTGTCGAGTCCAAGGTGCAAGTGTCGAGTCCAAGTGCAAGTGTTCGAGTCCAAGGTGCAAGTGCGAGTCCAAGGTGCAAGTGTCGAGTCCAAGGTGCAAGTGTCGAGTCCAAGGGGCAAGGTCGAGTCCAAGGTGTCCTGGCAAGTGTCGAGTCCAGGTGCAAGTGTCGACGTCCAAGGATGTGAGCACGTGTCGAGTCCAAGGTGGAAAGTTGTCGAGTCACAAGGTGCAAGTGTCTAGTCCAAGGTGCAAGTGTCTAGTCCAAGGTGCAAGTGTCGAGTCCAAGGTGCAAGTGTCGAGTCCAAGGTGCAAGTGTCGAGTCCAAGGTGCAAGTGTCGAGTCCAAGGTGCAAGTGTCGAGTCCAAGGTGCAAGTGATCGAGTCGGCAAGGTGCAAGTGTCGAGTCCAAGGGGTGCAAAGTGTCGAGTCCAAGGTGAGCAGTGTCGAGTGTCCAAGGTGCAAGTGTCATCGAGTCCAAGGTTCAAGTTGTGAGTCCAAGGTGCAAGTGTGCGAGTCCAAGGTGCAAGTGTCGAGTCCAAGGTGGCAAGTGTCGAGTCGCAAAGTGCAATGTCGATCCAAGGTTGCAAGTGTCGAGTCCAAGGTGCAAGTGTCGAGTCCAGGTGCAAGTGTCGAGTCGCAAGTGCAGTGTCGAGTCCAAGGTGGCAAGTGCGAGTCCAAGGTGCAAGTGCGAGTCCAAGGTGCACAGTGCCGAGTACAAGTGCAAGTGTCGAGTCCAAGGTGCAAGTGGTCGTGCAAGGTCCAAGGTGGCAAGTGCCGAGTCCAAGGTGCAAGTGCGAGTCCCAAGGTGAGCAAGTGTCGAGTCCAAGGTGCAGTGTCGAGTCCAAGGTGCAAGTGCGAGTCCAAGGTGCAAGTGCCGAGTCCAAGGTGCAAGTGCCGAGTCCAAGGTGCAAGTGCCGAGTCCAAGGTGGCAGTGCGAGTGCCGAGTCCAAGGTGCAAGGCGTCCAAGTGCAGTGAGTGGTCAGTCCAAGGTGAAGTGTCTAGTCCAAGGTGCAAGTGTCTAGTCCAAGGTGGCAAGTGTCTAGTCCAAGGTGCAAGTGTCTAGTCCAAGTGTCAAGGTCGAGTCCAAGTGCAAGTGTCGAGTCAGTGCCGCCAGTAAGGTGCAAATTGCCGAGTCCAAGGTGCAAGTGCCGAGTCCAAGGTGCAAGTGCCGAGTCCAAGGTGCAAGTGCCGAGTCCAAGGTGCAAGTGCCGAGTCCAAGGTGCAATTGCCGAGTCCAAGGTGCAAGTGCCGAGTCCAAGGTGCAAGTGCCGAGTCCAAGGTGCAAGTGCCTAGTCCAAGGTGCAAGTGCCTAGTCCAAGGTAACTGTTCTGTGGGTCAGATTTAAGACATGAATGTGAGGTGGGGGAGCAGTGAAACTAGAGTTGGTGGTGGCCGATGATAGATAAGATTTAGATAATGTCTGTGTGGGTTCTGGTTGATAAGTCCTGCTAGGAAATATTAATGGCGTGTGGCATTTTTCCTGTTTTGTACCAGGCGGTTCTGTCGTTGGTGATCATGTTTGTGATCCAGTGGATCTATGCACTAGTGAACCTGGCCATGGCCATCTTTATCTACTTCTACATCGGCAGAGTAAACCCCGGCCTTAACCCAGGTAAATGCACCTTTCCTTTAGAGACATTCATATGATATTGCTCCTCTCCTGACTCACCCAAACTCTGCCCTCTCCAGCTCTATGCCCCACCCACTCTGACGCTTCCATGGGACACGTGTCCTAAATCTCTAACCCAATAGCCTACAGAAACATACAGGGAAGCCAATAGGATCAGGTGATGGACAGAGGTTCCCCGACCTAATTCATCACTTAACATGGAACTAGTTCTCTATGACGTGACTTTTACAGTTGACATTGCACAATTCTCAGACTGCTGCCATGGTAGAAAGGTTTGTCTGGGTGTAAATCTATCATCTCTTTAACTACGGGACCCCAGCATTTTGCAGGTAGGAAATTCATTTGTTCTGTAAATGTTTTGTTGCCTTTAAAAGTGATAGAAAGTTTTTTTTTTTTTTTAAACGTTTAAATAAAAAGTACCTGGGGAGGGTAGGGTTGGGATTTAATTTCTATGAGGAGCGGTATCACAAAAAAACTGCTTCTGCCAGGCTTCCTGAGTGCTTCAGCACTATCTTTAATACAGAAAGGCCCAAGGCCATAACCTGGCAGATAAATCATTCTGTAGCTCCTCAACTAAACAATATTGGGAGGTAGGAAAAATCACTTCTACCTCCCTACCCCAGGTACTTGAAATTTTTTTAAAGATTGATTTGATTATTACAGTATAATTGTTGTTTAAGGGCAGGAGCCCACTCATTTCTCACTGTCTTGGGTTACAAACTGCTACGTGGCTCATTGCTGGTCAGGACCAGAATCTTGTGTCTTCTCTTCTGTGATTGGATAATTACAGAGGAGGCTTGAATTGTAATTGCCCTGAACCCAAAACTGCTTTGCATTGCATCAGTTCAAAATTGTGTTTTCTGTCCTGAACAGGGGCTGCAGCGAATTTCAGCTTCTTCACGTGGATTCGCCAGTTAGCAATGACTGTGTTCAGGTTGGTGTCCCACCATCCACCCCCCCCCCATCCTCCCTGGATCTTTCATCTCTGTCCTACTGCACATTTCATCCCATTCCAACTCTAACTACTTCATCTCTATGTTCACACTTTTTTCAGATCCACCATTCACTCTATTTCTGTCCCAATAGGAAGCCGGGTCCAGAGGAGCAGTTTGTGGTGACCCCCTCCTTAGCCTCTGTTGGCATGGAAACCACTCAGTTAACAGAGGATAACAAAGACTTTGCATCACGAGGCCGTTACCATCACTCGTCCATCATCACCCAGGGGCAGTTTATTAACCAATACAACTAAAAGTTATTCATTAAGAGGAACTGGTACCTCAATGTTGAAGTAATGCTAACAGAACTGTACTGGAGGGGTGGAGTTTTGTTTATGGGAACAGGAACCTCAGGGGTGGAGCTATGTTAATTAGACCATGTACCTCAGGGGTGGGGTTATGTTAATAAAAACACGTACCTCAGAGGTGGGGTTAAGTTAAATGGACTATGAACTAGCATTATGACTTAATGACACAACTACTGCAATGTAGAATGAATAGTGTGGATGTGTCAGTCCTACATTTCAATACAATGCACCTGGTGCAACTACAAAAAACAATGTAAATAATTATCAGGGGGCAGAAGCTGATGCTGCTTTGTTGGTTGGATGTGGACTTAGTCTCACCTGATACCCTGAGTCAATGGCTGTGAGAAGTTGAATTCATTTTGACCCAGATGGGGTTTCAGCAGCTGCCAAACACCCTGAGCTGCGTCCATCCGATCCTCTCTAACTGACCGTAATGGGATTCCTCATCTTCTTAATGGCGGAATGTCTGGCATTCTGCAACCAAGGAATGCTGGGAGTTGTAGTTTTCAAACATCTGGAGCTCTGCATGTTAAAGGGAAAGACCAGTGGTGTTGTGCAATTCTGCTGTATGTGTCTTGAAATGTTTACATGGACTTCACATGGCTGCAAATCCGGTTATAAATAGAATTCTATCTATTTGGGTGTCTTTTTTTATTTACAATGGTACAATGAGTTCCAGGTACCTACACGACTTCCATAACTGCTCCTTTCTAATCTGTAAAACCTGCAGTCACCTACCTACAGGGTGAGTGACACCTGCCCCCTTCTTACCTGCAGAAATAGAGCCTGGTTTGGTTTCCTAAGCATTAACCTCGGACAAACCTGATTGGTCGATGTAATATCTCTAACAACATGTGTCCTCTCCAGGAGAGGTTAATACACTAATACCTGAACAGTAAGAGGGGAGCCAATGAAAGGGTTAACAACACGCTACATGCTATAAGCTCCTTTCAGTACAATAGGCTCCTTCTCTTGTTAGAATATTTTGTAATTCCGCTTCAGATTTGCAGAGGAAGCACCATGGCAACTCCCATGAATATTGTAATGATCTGTAAATACCCCATTATAAAGACAGCCATAGACATAACAATGTGTATGTATAGGGTGGGTCAATGCTCCCTGCACCAATGGCTAGTACTGTGGACAGTAGATGTAATAAAGGGTTAATTGATATGTTACAGGTATAACCCTCATTATAGTATAAACAATATAACCATATAAATCCTTGTTCCTTTCTGTCCCTGTATACATAGTTAATGTGTGTAAGGTCAGTGGTCCGTACTGTGGACAGTAGCTGTAATAAAGGGTTATTGATATGTTACTGGTATAAAAACCCTCATTATAGTATAAACAATATTACGCATATAAATCCTTGTTCCTTTCTGTCCCTGTATACATAGTTACTGTGTGTAGTCGTGGTCCAGTACTGGTGGACATTAGGTGTAATAAAGGGTAATTTGATATGTTCACAGGTATACCCTCATTATAGTATAAACAATTTACCATATAAATCCTTGTTCCTTTCTGTCCCTGTATACATAGTTCTGTGTGTAAGGTCAGTGGTCAGTACTGTGGACGTAGATGTAATAAAGGGTTAATTGATGATTTTACAGGTATAAACCCTCATTATAGTATAAACATATACCATTAAATCCTTGTTCCTTTCGTCCTGTATACATAGTTAATGTGTGTAAGTCAGTGGGCCGCTACTGTGTACAGTAGATGTATAAAGGGTTAATGATATGTTACGGTATAACCCTCATTATAGTAGTAACAATATTACCACATAATCCTTGTTCCTTTCTGTCCCTGTATACATATGTTAGCTGGTGTAAGGTCATGGTCAGTACTGTGGACAGTAGATGTAATAAGGGTTAATTGATATGTTACAGGTATAACCCTCATTATGTATAAACATATAACCACATAAACCTTTTCCTTTCTGTCCCTGTATACATTTACTGTGTGTAGGTCAGTGGTCAGTACGTGACAGTATGTAATAAAGGTTAATTGATATGTTACTGGTAAAACCCTCATTATAGTATACACAATATTCCATATAAATCCTTGTTCCTTTCTGTCCCTGTACATCGTTACTGTGTTTAAGGTCAGTGTCAGTACTGTGGACAGTTAGGTAATAAAGGGTTAATTGATATGTTACAGGTAACCCTCATTAGTAGTAAACAATATTACCATATAAATCCTTGTTCTTTCTGTCCTGTATACATAGTTACTGTGTGTAAGGTCAGTGGTCAGTACTTGTGACAGTGAGATGTAATAAAGGGGTTAATTGATATGTTATCAGGTATAAACCCTTATTTAGTATAAACAATATTACCATATAAATCCTTGTTCCTTTCTGTCCCTGTATACATAGTTAGTGTGTAAGGTCAGTGGTCAGTATGTGGACAGTAGATGTAATAAAGGGTTTAATTGATATGTTACAGGTATAACCCTTATTATAGTATAACAATATTACCATATAAATCCTTTGTTCCTTTTTGTCCTCTGTATACAATAGTTACTGGTGTGTAAGGTCAGTGGTCAGTACTGTGACAGTAGATGTAATAAAGGGTTAATTGATGATTGTTATCAGGTATAACCCTTATATAGTATAACAATATTACCATATAAATCCTTGTTCCTTTTGTCCCTGTATACATGTTAGTGTGTGTAGGTCAGTGGGTCAGTACTGTGGACTAGAGTAATAAGGCTTAATTGATATTTACAGGTATAACCTCCCATTATATTATAAACAATATTACCATATAAATCCTTGTTCCTTCTGTCCCTGTATACTAGTGGTTGTAAGGTCAGGTGGTCAGTACTGTGGACAGAGATGTAATAAAGGGTTAATTGATTGTTGACAGGGTATAACCTCCATTATAGTATAAACAAATTACCATATAATCCTGTTCCTTTCTGCCTGTAGTACATAGTTTACTGTGTGTAAGGTCAGTGGTCAGTACTGTGGACAGTAGGGTGTAATAAGGGGTTAATTGATATGTACGGTATAACCTCATACGTATAACAATATTACCATATAATCCTTGTTCTTTCTGTCCTGTATACATAGTTAGTGTGTGTAAGGTCTGGTCAGTACTGTGGACAGTAGATGTAATAAGGGTTATTGATGTTACAGGTATAACCCTCATTATAGTATAAACAATATTACCATATAAATCCTTGTTCCGTTCTGTCCCTGTATACATAGTTAGTTTGTGTAAGGTCAGTGTGTCAGTACTGTGGACAGTAGATGTAATAAGGGTTAATGGATATGTTACAGTAGAACCCTATTATAGTATAAACAATATTACCATATAAATCATTGTTCCTTTCTGTCCCTGTTATCATAGTTACTGTGTGTAAGGTCATGTCAGTACTGTGGACAGTAGGTGTAAATAAAGGGTTAATTGATATGTTACGGTATAACCCTCATTTAGTATAAAACAATATACCATAAAATCATTGTTCCTTTCTGTCCCTGTATACATAGTTACTGTGTGTAAGGTCAGTGGTCAGTCTGTGGACGTAGATGTAATAAAGGGTTATTGATATGTTACAGGTATAACCCTCATATAGTATAAACAATATTACCATAAAAATCCTTGTTCTTTTGTCCCTGTATACATAGTTTTACTGTGTGTAAGGTCAGTGTCAGTACTGTGGACAGTAGGTGTAATAAGGGTAATTGATATGTTACAGGTATACCCCTCATTATAGTATAAACAATATTACCATATAATCCTTGTTCCTTTCTGTCCCTGTATACATGTTACAGTGTGTAAGGTCAGTGGTCATTACTGTGGACAGTAGATGTAAATAAAGGGTTTAATTGATATGGGTACAGGTATACACCCTCATTATAGTATAAACAATATTAGCCATAAAATCCTTGTTCCTTTCTGTCCCTTTACATAGTTACTGTGTGTAAGGTCAGTGGTCAGTATACTGTGGACAGTAGATGTAATAAAGGGTTAATTGATATGTTACAGGTATAACCCTCATATAGTATAAACAATATTACCAAAATCCTTGTTCCTTCTGTCCCTGTATACATAGTTACTGTGTGTAAGGTCAGTGGTCAGTACTGTGGACAGTAGATGTATAAAGGGTTATATTGATATGTTACAGGTAATAACCCTCATTATGTATAAACAATATTACCATAATAAATCCTTGTTCCTTTCTGTCCTGTATACATAGTTACTGTGTTATGTCAGTGGTCAGAGTACTGTGGACAGTTAGATGTAATAAAGGGGTTAATTGATATGTTAGCGTATAATACCCTCATTATAGTATAAACATTTACCATATGAATCCTTGTTCTTCTGTCCCTGTATACATAGTAATGTGTGTAAGGTCGTGGTCAGTACTGTGGACAGTATATGTAATAAAGGTAATTGATATGTTACAGGTATAACCCTCTTATAGTATAAACAATATTACCATATGAACCTGTTCCTTTCTGTCCCTGTATACATGTTCTGTGTGTAAGGTCAGTGGTCAGTACTGTGGACGGTAGATGTAATAAAGGGTTAATTGACATGGTTACAGGTAAACCCTCATTATAGTATAAACAATATTACCATATAAATCCTTGTTCCTTTCTGTCCCTGTATACATAGTACTAGTGTGTAGGTCAGTGGTCGTACTGTGGACGGTAGAGTGTAATAGGTTAATGAATGTTTTACAGGTATAACCCCTCATTAATAGATAAACAATATACCATATAAATCCTTGTTCCTTTCTATCCTGTATAACTAGTTACTGTGTGTAAGGTCAGTGGGTCAGTACTAGTGACGGTAAGATGTAATAAAGGGTTAATTGATGTTACAGGTATAACTCCTCATTATAGTATAAACAATATTACCAAAAATCCTTGTTCCTTTCTGTCCCTGTATACATAGTTATCCTGTGTGTAAGGTCAGTGGTCAGTATACTGTGGACAGTAGATGTATAAAGGGGTTAATTGATATGTTACAGGTATAACCCTCATTATAGATAAACATATTACCATATAAAATCCTTGTTCCTTTCTGTCCCTGTATACATAGTTACTGTGTGTAAGTCAGTGGTCAGTTACTGTGGATAGTAGGTGTAATAAAGGGTTTAATTGATATGTTACAGGTATAACCCTCATTATAGTATAACAATATTACCATATAAATCCTTGTTCCTTCTGTCCCTGTATACATAGTTAGTGTGTGTAAGGTTCAGTGGTCAGTATGTGTGACAGTAGATGTAATAAGGTTAATTTATGTTACAGTAACCCTCATTATAGTATAAACAATATTACGCATACTAACCTTGTTCCTTTCGGTCCCTGTATACTAGTTAGTGTGTGTAGGTCAGTGGTCAGTACTGTGACAGTAGATGTAATAAAGGGTTATATTGATATGTTACAGGTATAACCCTCATTATAGTATAACACAATATACCATAGTAAATCATTGTTCCTTCTGTCCCTGTATACAGTAGTACTGTGTTGTACGGTCAGTGGCAGTACTGTGGACAGTATGTGTAATAAAGGGTTAATTGATATGTTACAGGTATAACCCTCACTTATAGTATAAACAATATTACCATATAACATTGTCCTTTCTGTCCCGTATACATAGTTACTGTGTGTAAGGGTCAGTGGTCAGTACTGTGGACAGTATGATGTAATAAAGGGTTAATTGATATGTTACAGGTATAACCCTCATTATAGTATAAACAATATTACCATATAAATCCTTGTTCTTTCTGTCCCTGTATACATAGTTACTGTGTGTAAGGTCATGGTCCAGTACTGTGGACCTATGTAATAAAGGTGTTATTGTTGCAGGTATAACCCTCATTATAGTTAAACACTATTACCATATAAATCCTTTGTTCCTTTCTGTCCTGTATACATAGTTACAGTGTGGTAAGGTCAGTGGTCAGTTACTGTGGACAGTAGATGTAATAAAGGGTTAATTGATATTTACAGGTATAACCCTCATTATAGTATAAACAATATTACCATATAAACCTTGTTCCTTTCTGTCCCTGTATACATAGTTACTTGTGTGTAAGGTCAGGTCAGTACTGTGACAGTAGATGTAATAAAGGGTAATTGATATGTTACAGGTTAACCCTCATTATAGTATAAACAATATTACCATATGAAATCCTTGTCCTTTCTGTCCCTGTATACATAGTACTGTGTGTAAGGTCGTGGTCAGTACTGGGTGCAGTAGATGTAATAAAGGGTTAATTGATATGTTCAAGGTATAACCCTCTATGATAACAATATTACCATATAATCCTTGTTCCTTTCTGTCCCTGATAACATAGTTACTGTGTTAAGGTCAGGTCAGTTACTGTGGACAGTAGATGTATATAAGGGGTTATTGTATAGTTACAGGTTAACCTCATTATAGTATAAACAATATTACCATATAAATCCTTGTTCCTTTCTTCCCTGTATACATAGTTTACTGTGTGTAGTCAGTGGTCAGTACTGTGGATAGTAGGTGTAATAAAGGGTTAATTGATATGTTACAGGTATAACCTCTCATTTAGATAAACAATTTACCATATAAATCCTTGTTCCTTTTCTGTCCCTGTATACTAGTTAGTGTTGTAAGGTCAGTGGTCAGTACAGTGGTCAGTAGCTGTAATAAAGGGTTAATTGATATGTTACAGGTATAACCTCTATTATAGTATAAACAATATACCATATAAATCCTTTCCTTTCTGACCCTGTTACATAGTTACTGTATGTAAGGTCAGGTGTCAGTACTCGCGGACCGTAGATGTAATAAAGGGTTAATTGATAGTTACAGGTATATACTCATTATAGTATAAACAAATTACCATATAAATCCTTGTTCCTTTCTGTCCGCCTGTATACATAGTTACTGTGTGTAAGGTCAGTGGTCAGTACTGTGGACATAGGTGTAATAAAGGGTTAATGATATGTTACAGTATAACCCTCATTATAGTATAAAACACTATTACCATATAATCCTTGTCCTTTTGTCCCTGTATACACTGTTACTGTGTGTAAGGTCAGTGTCAGTACTGTGACAGTAGGTGTAATAAAGGGTTAATTGATATGTTACGGTATAACCCCATGATATTATAAACAATATTACCATATAAATCCTGTTCCTTTCTATCCCTTTACATAGTTACTGTTGTAAGGTCAGTGGTCAGTACTGTGGACAGTAGGTGTATAAAGGGTTAATTGATATGTTACAGGTATAACCCTCATTAAGTATAAACAATTTACCATATAAATCCTTGTCCTTTCTGTCCCTGTAATACTTTACTGTGTGTAAGGTCAGTGGTCAGTACTGCGGACATAGATGTAATAAAGGGGTAATTGATATGTCAGGTATAAACCTCATTATAGTATAAACAATATTACCATATAAATCCTTGTTCCTTTCTGTCCCTGTATACATAGTTACTGTGTGTTAAGGCGGTGGTCAGTACTGTGGACAGTAGATGTAATAAAGGGTAATTGATATGTTACAGGTATAACCTCATTATTATAAACAATATTCCATATAAATATCCTGTTTTCCTTTCTGTACCTGTATACATAGTTACTGTGTGTAAGGTCATTGGTCAGTCTATGCGGACAGTAGATGTAATAAAGGGGTTAATTGATATGTTACAGGATAAAACCTCATATAGTATAACAATCTTACCATATAAATCCTTGTTCCTTTCTGTCCTCTGTATACATGTTCATGTGTGTAAGGTCAGTGGTCAGTACTGCGGACAGTAGATGTAATAAAGGGGTTAATTGATATGTTACAGGTATAAACCTCATTATAGTATAAACAATATTACGCATATAAATCCTTGTTCTTTCTGTCCCTGTATACATAGTTAGTGTGTGTAAGGTGTGTAAGAATAAAACGGAAGAAAAAGAAGAAATTGAAAGAACAGGAATTTGGCTTTTCAAGCCAAATTAATTATTAATGTTTTTTGAGATACTGTGTCACGAAAACCCCATCTAAGCACTCCAACCTATCTTATCTGTATTATTAATAGTAGCATAGGAGCCAGCGCTGTAAGTATGCTTTTGTATAGCGCAGTTTATATAGGATTGTGACCTCCTACTAGGCTGTTATATTATTCATGTCATTGCACCTTAGGCTTTTGCTTCTTGTCAATACAAACTGTGCGTGATGGATCATAGTCTCCACCCTAATGCAAATAGCTAGTGATGTCATAACTGTCCTAACTTTACTAGGTCTTAATTAAAAAAAAGGTATAACATTTGGGCGACACAGCGCGGCAGAGTGGTAGGGACTTCCTGCGCAGAGCAGAATCATGAGTTCGATTCCACTCCTGTCCTCCCTGGCTGGGCTGGGTTTACTCCGGCGCACGTTTCCCCAATTGCACTTACAGTGCAATTAAAAATATTTTACTGCTAATACTTTTAAACTAATGTAGGTAGTTGTATCAATCCCAGATTAATGGTGGACCCTTGATTCTAGGTATATTAGCCACCTTTATCTTAATGTTTAATAGCACTTTGTGCTCAATCAAATACTATGCTTACTCGGCTGAAGGGAGATCTGGGTGTGCCTGACCCCAGATCATCGGCTAGCTCCTCCTATCCTTGAGTTTGGTGCTGCCGTTATGTTACAATGGTGTATGCTTCTAATATCCAATATTAGACATCTCCGTATTGTCACTCACCCGTTTAACTTGTTGGTCCGGGTGTGCTGAGCTGCCCCGGACCCTTTGCCCTGTCCATGTAATAGGTTAGTATATCGATCCTCCGTGGGTGGGCTGTAGGTCCGCACTCCTCGATGTAGGAAGAAATTTCACAGTCACCGAATTTAAAACTTAAACTTTATTACAACATCTTTAAAGAAATCTACTGACCTACCTCCAAATGTGCATGTAAATGTGAGATTGAAATTATAAATATTTAACTCCAGTTGAAACTTTCTTCTGACCCCCACCATATCCACAGCAGATCATCAATTTATCTGCCATGGAGACGCAGAAGGGGGGGGGGGGTGGAGGCGAATGCCCTATGATGGTAAAGGCAAGTTTCCTCCCACCACCCCACCTATTGACAGGTCCAAACCCGTACTGGAAGCCGCACACACCTAACACTGGTTTGCCATGGCGCACTTCATGGAACCTAGTGGTACATAAGGGCAGCATTTAAACGTTTGTCTCAGTGGAAAAACCCTAGAGACAACTGTCTACAGGGGAGGGACCTGTCAATAGGAGTGAAGGACCTGTCTATGGGGGGGGAGGAAGGAACCTATCAATAGGAGGGAAGGACCTATCTATAGGGGAGGGACCTGTCAATAGGAGGGACGGACCTGTCTATAGGGGAGAGGGACCTGTCAATAGGAGGGAGGACCTGTCTATAGGGGGGAGGAACCTGTCAATAGGAGGGAAGGCCTGTCTATAGGGGGGAGGACCTGTTATAGGGGAGAGGACCTGTCAATAGGAGGGAAGGACCTGTCTATATGGAGGAGGAACCAGTCTACAGGGGGGAAGAACCTGACCTGTCAATAGGAGGGAGGGAATTGTCTACAGGGGAGAGGGACCTGTCTATAGAGGGGAGGGACCTGTCTATAGAGGGGAGGGACCTATCTATAGAGGGGAGGGACCTATCTATAGGGGGAAGAAACCTGTCTACAGGGGGGAGGGAAGGACCTGTCTATAGGGAAGAGGGACCTATCAATAGGAGGGAAGGACCTGTCTATAGGGGAGGGACCTGTCAATAGGAGGGAGGAACCAGTCTACAGGGGGGAAGAAACCTGACCTGTCAATAGGAGGGAGGGACCTGTCTACAGGGGAGAGGGACCTGTCTATAGGGAGGGACCTGTCTATAGAGGGGAGGGACCTGTCTATAGAGGGGAGGGACCTCTCTTTAGAGGGAGGGACCTCTCTATAGAGGGGAGGGACCTCTCTATAGGGGGAAGAAACCTTTCTACAGGGGGGAGAAACCTGTCTACAGGGGGGAGGGACCTGTCAATAGGAGGGAAGGACCTGTCTATAGGGGGGAGGGACCTATCAAATGAGGGAAGGACCTGTCTATAGGGGGGAGGGACCTGTCAATAGGAGGGAAAGACCTGTCTATAGGGGGAGGGACCTGTCTAAAGAGGGGAGGGACCTGTCTATAGGGGGAGGGACCTGTCAATAGGAGGGAAGAACCTGTCTACAGGGGGGATGGACCTGTCAATAGGAGGTAAGGACCGGTCTATGGGGGGGAGGGACCAGTCTACAGGGGGAAGAAAACCTGTCTACAGGGGGGAGGGAACTGTCAATAGGAGGGATGGACCTGTCAATAGGTGGGAGGGACCTGTCAATAGGAGGAAAGACCTGTCTATGGGGGGGGACCTGTCAATAGGAGGGAGGAACCAGTCTACAGGGGGGAAGAAACCTGACCTGTCTATAGGGGAGAGGGACCTGTCTATAGAGGGGAGGGACCTGTCTATAGAGGGGAGGGACCTATCTATAGGGGGAAGAAACCTGTCTACAGGGGGGAGAAAACTGTCTACAGGGGGGAGAAACCTGTCAATAGGAGGGAAGGACCTGTCTATAGGGAAGAGGGACCTATCAATAGGAGGGAAGGACCTGTCTATAGGGGGAGGGACCTATCAATAGGAGGGAAGGACCTGTCAATAGGAGGGAAAGACCTGTCTATAGGGGGAGGGACCTGTCAATAGAGGGAAAGACCTGCTATAGGGGGAGGGACCTGTCAATAGGAGGGAAGAACCTGTCTACAGGGGGGATGGACCTGTCAATAGGAGGTAAGGACCGGTCTATGGGGGGGAGGGACCAGTCTACAAGGGGAAGAAACCTGTCTACAGGGGGAGGGACCTGTCAATAGGGGGGAAGGACCTGTCTACAGGGGGGAAGGACCAGTCTACAGGGGGAAGAAACCTATCTATAGGGGGGAGGGACCTGTCAATAGGAGGGAAAGACCTGTCTATAGGGGGAGGGACCTGTCAATAGGAGGGAAAGACCTGTCTATAGGGGGAGGGACCTGTCTATAGGGGGGAGTGGCCTGTCTACAGGGGGGAAGGACATGTCTACAGGGGGGAAGGACCAGTCTACAGGGGGAAGAAACCTGTCTATAGGGGGGAGGGACTTGTCAATAGGAGGAAAGGACCTATCTATAGGGGGAGGACCTGTCTACAGGGGGGAGGGACAAGTCTACAGGGGGAAGAAGCTGTCTACAGGGGGAAGGACCTGTCAATAGGAGGAAGGACCTGTCTATAGGGGGGAGGACCTGTCATAGGAGGAAGGACCTTTCTATAGGGGGGAGGGGACCTCTATAGGGGGGAGGGACCTGTCAATAGGAGGGAGGAACCAGTCTACAGGGGGAAGAAACCTACCTGTCAATGTGGGGTGGGGTGGGAGGAAACTTGCCTTACCATCATAGGGCATTCGCCTCCACCCCCCCCCCCTTCTGCGTCTCCATGGCAGATAAATTGATGATCTGCTGTGGATATGGTGGGGGTCAGAAGAAAGTTTCAACTGGAGTTAAATATTATAATTTCAATCTCACATTACATGCCAACATTGGAGGTAGGTCAGTAGATTTCTTTAAAGATGTTGTAATAAAGTTTAAGTTTTAAATTCGGTGACTGTGAAATTTCTTCCTACATCGAGGGAGTGGGAACCTACAGCCCACCCCACGGAGGACCGATATACTAACCTATTACATGGACAGGCAAGGGTCCGGGGCAGTCCAGCACCCGGACCACCCAGTTAAACGGGTGAGTGCGATTAAGGGAGATGTCAATATTGGATAAGAAGCATACACCATTGTAATACATAACGGCAGCACAAACTCAAGGATAAGGAGGAGCTAGCGATAGATCTGGGGTCAGGCACACCCAGATCTCCCCTTCAGCCGGAGTAAGCATAGTATTTGATTGAGCACACGTGCATTATACATTAAGATAAAGGTGGCTACTATACCTAGAATCAAAGGGTCACCATTAATCTGGGATTGGAATACAACTACCTACATTAGTTTAAAAGTATTTAGCAGTAAAATATTTTTTAATTGCACTGTAAGTGCAATTGGGGAAACCGTTCGCCGGAGTAACACCCAGCAGCACAGGGAGGACAGGAGTGGATCGAACTCATGATTATGCTCTGCGCAGGCCGAATCCCTACCACTCTGCCGCTGTGTGCCCAACTGTTATACCTTTTTTTTTTAATTAAGACCTAGTAACAGTTAGGACAGTTGTGACATCACTAGCTATTTGCATTAAGGGGTGGAGCTATGATCCATCACTGCACAGTTGTATTGATCTAGAAGCACATAGCCTAAGTGCAATGACATGAATAATATAACAGCCTAGGTAGGAGTCACAATCCTATATAAACTGCGCTATACAAAAGCATATACAGCTGGTCCTATGACTCATATTAATAAAGAATAAAGATAGTTGAGATGACTTTAAGATGGGGTTTCCTGCACAAGTATCTCCAAAACATAATAATTAATTTGGCTTGAAAAAGCCAAATTCCTTTCTTTCAATTTCTTCTTTTTCTTCCGTTTTATTCTTAACACCTTACACACAGAACTATGTATACAGGGACAGAAAGGAACAAGGATTTATATGGTAATATTGTTTATAACTATAATGAGGGTATACCTGTAACAATCATTAACCCTTTATTACATCTAGTCCGCAGTATGACCACTGACCTTACACACAGTAACTTGTATACAGAGGACAGAAAGGAACAAGGGATTTATATGGTAATATTGTTTATACTAAAGGGGTTATACTGTAACATATAATTAACCCTTTATTACAACTACTGTCCACAGTACTGACCACTGACCTTACACATGTAACTATGTATACAGGGACCGAAAGGAAACAAGGATTATATGGTATATTGTTATACTAAATGAGGGGGTTATACTGTAACATATCAATTACCCTTTTATTACATTCACTGTCCACAGTACTGACCACTGACCTTACACACAGTAACTATGTATACAGAGACAGAAAGGAACAAGGATTTATATGGTATATTGTTTTACTATAATGAGGGTTATACCTGTAACATCAATTAACCCTTTATTACATCTACTGTCCACAGTACTGACCACTGACCTTACACACAGTAACTATGTATACAGGGACAGAAAGGAAAAAGGATTTTATGGTATATTGTTTATACTATAATGAGGGTTATACCTGTAACATATCAATTAACCCTTTATTACATTACTGTCCACAGTACGACCACTGACCTTACACACTAGTAACATGTATACAGGGACAGAAAGGAACAAGGTATATATGGTAATATGTGTTATACTATAATGAGGGTTATACCTGTAACATATCAATTAACCCTTTATTACATCTACTGTCCGCAGTACTGACCACTGACCTTACACACCTAACTATGTATACAGGGACAGAAAGGAACAAGATTTAATGGTAATATTGTTTATACTATAATGAGGGTTATACCTGTAACTATCAATTAACCCTTTATTACATCTACTGTCCATAATACTGACCACTGACCTTACACACACTAACTATGTATACAGGGACAGAAAGGAAAAAGGATTTATATGGTAATATGTGTTTATACTATAAGAGGTTATACCTGTAACTATCAATTAAACCCTTTATTACATCTACTGTCCACAGTACTGACCACGACCTTACACACACATAAATAGTTATACAGGGACAGAAAGGAACAAGGATTTATATGGTAATATTGTTTATACTATAATGAGGGTTATACCTGTAACATATCAATAACCCTTTATTACACTACTGTCCACATACTGACCACTGACCTTACACACATAACATGTATACAGGGACAGAAAGGAACAAGGATTTATATGGTAATATTGTTTATATCTATAATGAGGGTTATACCTGTAACCTATCAATTAACCCTTTATTACATCTACCGTCTCACAGTACTGACCACTGACCTTACACACAGTAACTATTATACAGGGACAGAAAGGAACAAGGATTTTATGGTAATATTGTTTATACTATAATGAGGGTTATACCTGTAACATATCAATTAACCCCTTTATTACATCTACTGTCCACAGTACTGACCACTGACCTTACACACAGTAACTATGTATACAGGAGACAGAAAGGAACAAGGATTTATATGGTAATATTGTTTATACTATAATGAGGGTTATACCTGTAACATATCAATTAACCCTTTATTACACTACTGTCCACAGTACTGACCACTGACCTTACACACACAGATGTATACAGGGACAGAAAGGAACAAGGATTTATATGGAATATTGTTTATACTATAATGAGGGTATACTGTAATATCAATTACCTTTATTACATCTACTGTCCACATTACTGACCACTGACCTTACACACATAACTATGTATACAGGGACAAAAAGGAACAAGGATTATATGGTAATATTGTTATACTATAAAAGGGTTATACTGTAACATATCAATTAACCCCTTTATTACATACTGTCCACAGTACTGACCACTGACCTTACACAAGTAACTATGTATCAGGGACAGAAAGAACAAGGATTTATATGGTAATATTGTTTTACTAAATAAGGGTTATACCTGAACATATCATTAACCCTTTATTACATCTTACGCCACAGTACTGACCACTGACCTTACACACAGTAACTATGTATACAGGGACAGAAAGGAACAAGGATTTATATGGTAATATGTTTATACTAATGAGGGTTATACCTGGAACATATCAATTAAACCTTTATTACACTCTACTGTCACCAGCTGACCACTGACCACACACAGTAAACTATGTATACAGGGACAGAAAGGAACAAGGATTTATATGGTAAATATGTTTATACTATAATGAGGGTTAACCTGTAACATATAATTAACCCTTTATTACATCTACTGTCCAGTAATCTGACCACTGACCTTACACACAGTAACTATGTATACAGGGACAGAAAGGAACAAGGATTTATATGGTAAATTGTGTATACTATAATGAGGGTTTTACCGTAACATATCAATTAACCCTTTATTACATCTACTGTCACAGTACTGACCATGACCTTACACACAGTAACTATGTATACAGGGACAGAAAGGAACAAGGATTTATATGGTAATATTGTTTATACTATAATGAGGGGTATACCTGTAACAATCAATTAACCCTTTATTACATCTACGTCCACAGTACTGACCACTGACCTTACAAACAGTAAACTATGTATACAGGGACAGAGAAGGAACAAGAGTTATATGTGTAATATTGTTTATACTATAATGAGGGTATACCTGTAAAATATCAAATAACCCTTTATACATCTACTTTCCACAGTATATGACCACTGACCTTACCACAGTAACTATGTATACAGGGACAGAAAGGAACAAGGATTTATATGGTTAATTGTTTATACTATAAGAGGGTTATACCTGTAACATATCAATTAACCCTTTATTACATCTACGTCCACAGTACTAGCCATTGGTGCAGGGAGCATTGACCACCCTACACTACACATTGTTATCTATGGCTGTCTTTATAATGGGGTATTTACAGATCAGTACAATATTCATGGGGAGTTGCCATGGTGGCTTCCTTGCAAATCTGAAGCGGAATTACAAAATATTTAACAAGAGAAGGAGCCTATTGTACTGAAAGGAGCTTATAGCATGTAGCAGTGTTTGTTAACCCTTTCATTGCTCCCCTCTTACTGTTCAGGTATTAGTGTATTAACCCTCCTGGAGAGGACAATGTGTTAGAGATATTACATCGACCAATCAGGTTTGTCCGAGGTTAATGCTTAGGAAACCAAACCAGGCTCTATTTCTGCAGGTAAGAGGGGGCAGGTGTCACTCACCCTGTAGGTAGGTGGACCGCGAGGTTTTAGATTGAAAGGAGCAGTTATGGAAGTCGTTGTAGGTACCTGGAACTATTGTACATGTAAATAAAAAAAGACAACCCAAATAGATAGAATTCTATTTATAACCGGATTTGCAGCAATGTGAAGTCCATGTAAACATTTCAAGACACATACAGCAGAATTGCACAACACCACATGGTCTTCCCTTTATACATGCAGAGATCCAGATGTTTTGAAAACGACAACTCCCAGCATTCCTTGGTTGCAGAATGCCAGACATTCCGCCATAAGAAGATGAGGAATCCCATTACGTCAGGTAGAGAGGATCGGATGGACGCAGCTCAGGGGGTTTGGCAGCTGCTGAAACCCCCATGCGGGTCAAAATGAATTCAACTTCTCACCGCCATTGACTCAGGGTATCAGGTGAGAGACTAAGTCACATCCAACCAACAAAGAGCATCAGTTCTGCCCCTGATAATTATTTCATTGGTTTTTTGTAGTTGCACCAGGTGCATTGTATTGAAAGTAGGACTGACACATCCACACTATTCATTCTACATGCAGTAGAGTGTGTCATTAAGTCATAATGCTAGTTCATAGTCATTTAACTTAACCCACCTCGAGGTACGTGTTTTATTAACATAACCCCACCCATGAGGTACATGGATCAATAACATAGCTCCACCCTGAGGTTCCTGTTCCCATAAACAAAACTCCACCCCTCCAGTACAGTTCTGTTAGCATACTTCAAACATTGAGGTACCAGTCTCTTAATGAATAACCTTTAGTTGATTGGTTAATTAAACTGCCCCTGGGTGATGCTGACGAGTGATGGTAAACGGCACCTCGTATGCAAAGTCTTTGTTATCCTCTGTTAACTGAGTGGTTTCCATGCCCCGAGGCTAGGAGGGGGTCACCACAAACCTGCTCCTCTGGACCCGGCTTCCTATGGACAGAAATAGAGTGAATGGTGGATCTGAAAAAGTGTGAACATAGAGATGAAGTAGTTGTAGAGTTGGAATGGGATGAAATGTGCAGTAGGACAGAGAGATGAAAGATCCAGGGAGGGATGGTGGGGGGGGGGTGGATGGTGGGACACCAACCTGAACACAGTCATTGCAACTGGCGAATCCACGTGAAAAGAAGCTGAAATTCGCTGCAGCCCCTGTTCAGGACAGAAAACACAATTTTGAACTGATGTGCCAATGCAAAGCAGTTTTGGGTTCAGGGCAATACAATTCAAGCCTCCTCTGTAATGTATCCAATCACAGAAGAGAAGACCAAGATTCTGGTCCCGACCAGCAATGAGACACGTAGCAGTTTGTAACCCAAGCAGTGAGAAATGAGTGGGGCTCCTGCCCTTAAACAACAATTATACTGTATAATCAAATCATATCTTTAAAAAAATTTCAAGTACCTGGGGTAGGGAGGTAGAAGTGATTTTTCCTACCTCCCAATATTGTTTAGTTGGGAGCTACAGAATGATTTATCTGCCAGGTTATGGCCTGTGGGCCTTTCGTATTAAAGATAGTGCTGAAAGCACTCAGGAAGCCTGGCAGAAGCAGAGTTTTTTTGTTGATACCGCTCCTCATAAGAATATTAAATCCCAACCCTACCCTCCCCAGGTACTTTTTATTTAAACGTTTTTTTTAAAAAAAAAAAAAAAACTTTCTATCACTTTTAAAGGCAACAAAACATTTACAGAACAAATGGGAATTCCTACCTGCAAAATGCTGGGGTTCCCGTAGTTAAAGAGATGATAGAGTTACACCCAGACAAACCTTCTACCATGGCAGCAGTTGAGATGTGCAATGTCAACGTAAAAGTCACGTCAATAGAAACTAGTTCCATGTTAAGTGAGATTAGGTCGGGGAAACTCTGTCCATCAACATGTCCTATTGGCTTCCTGGAGGTTTTGTAGGCTATTGGGGTTTAGAGATTTAGGACACGTGTCCCATGGAAGCGTCAGAGTGGGTGGGGCATAGAGCTGGAGAGGCAGGTTTGGTGAGTCAGGAGAGGAGCAATATCATATGAATGTCTCTAAAGAAAGGTGCTGATTTACCTGGGTTAAGGCCGGGGTTTACTCTGCCGATGTAGAAGTAGATAACGATGGCCATGGCCAGGTTCACTAGTGATAGATCCACTGGATCACAAACATGATCACAACGACAGAACGCCTGGTACAAAACAGGAAAAATGCCACACGCCATAATATTCCTAGCAGGACTTATCAACCAGAACCCAACACAGACATTATCTAAATCTTATCTTATCATCGGCCACCACCAACTCTAGTTTCATGCTCCCCACTCACATTCATTTTTAAATCGACCCACAGAACAGTTACCTTGGATAGGACTTGCACCTTGGCCAGGCACTTGCACCTTGGATAGCACTGCACTTGCACGGCATTGGACTGGCTGGCACTTGCACTTGGACTCGGCACTTGCACCTTGGGACGGCACTTGCACACTTGGAACTCGTCACTTGCACCTGGGAATCGGCACTTGCACCTTGGACTCGGCACTTGACACATGGACTCGGCACTTGACACCTGGACTCGGCACTGCCACCTTGGACTCGGCACGTTGCACCTTGTGAACTTGACACTTGCCACCTTGACTCGACACTGCACCTTGGACTAGACACTTGCACTTGGACTAGGACACTTGCACCTTGGACTAGACACTTGCACCTTGGACTACGACACTTACACCTTGGGACTGAACTTAGGTGACACTTTGAGCAACTTGAACCTTGGACTCGGCACTTGACACTTGGACTCGGCACTTGCACCTGGGACTCGGACTTGACCTGACTCGCAACTTCCTTGGACGGATGCACTGAGGCCTTGCACCTTGACTCGGCACTTGCACCTGGATCGGGCACTGCACTTGGACTCGGCCTTTGCACCTTGGGACTCGGGACTGCACTTGGACCGGCAATTGCACTTGGGTCGGCACTTGCACCTTGATCGGACTGCCACCTGGAATCGGCACTGAACCTTGGGACTCGGCACTTGCACCTTGGACTCGGCACTTGCACCTTGGATCGGCACTTGCACCTTGGACTCGGAACTTGCACCTTGGAACTCGACAACTTGCACCTGGACTCGACACTTGCACCTTGGACTCGACCTTGCACACTTGATGAAAGCACTTGGACTCGGACCACTTGCACCTTGGACCGACACTTGCACCTTGGAACTCGACAAAAATTTGCACCTTGGACTGCGACCATTGCACCTTGGGACGCGACACTTGCACCTTGGACTCGAACTTGAACCTTGGACTCGACACTTGACCTTGGAACTCGACACTTGCCGGACCTTGGAACAATTGACATCCACATGGACTCGGACACTTGCACCTTGGAACTCGAACTTTGCACCTTGAGACTCGACACTTTCACCTTGGACTCGCAGTTTGCAAACTTGACTCGACACCATTGATCGACAACCTTGGACTCGACACCTTGCACCTTGGAATGACACTTGCACACTGGCACTAGGACACTTGCACCTTGGACTAGACCTGCACCTGGGACTAGGAACACTTGCACTTGGCGACTACTGACACTGACTTGGACGACACTTGACTGGACTGAACTTCACCTGGGACTAGACACTTGCACATTTGGACTTAGACATTGCACCTTGGACTAGACACTTGCACCTTGGAAAAGACACTTACCCACACAAGGAAACCCAATGATGTGCAGAATTGGAATAAACGAGGACATAATTCCGAATTCCAACTCTGGAACCTTTCGGGTGCACTGGGAATCAGAAGAACAGTAAAGTAGTAAGAAGAGAACCACATGTCTAGGCCTCCCCAATAACATTGTAAACAACTACGCTTCCTAATTACTCGAACTATACTCTGTTCTGTCAGCCATTGCTGGTGGATCATCCACATGTCTGCATTTGCAGTTCATAATCCTGTCATGGAGTCCGCCACCTGACTCACTAACTGCTCAGATTTCAATTTTTCCTTGGAATCCCTTCTATAGAGAATTGTATTTCTCTTCACGTAGGTAGTAACCAGAGTCATGCTCTCAATGTCGTCTTCAAGGCCACGGTGAAGACCAACTGAAAAACTGTCCTCAGGTCTCTTTGGCCGGCTCCTGGACTTTCAAAATGTTGAACTTTTTCAGATCTTGTCTCCTGGATCTTGGATGAGTGGTTCGCGGGACTGGGTTTTGAACAGTGATCCATACTCCTTGTGAATCTCAATAATGTTCGATTGGAACCGTAAGTGGGGGATTTATCAAGGATCAAGCGGTTTAGCACGAGCTTGCCAAGTGGTCAATGGTCTCTCCCGCTTTTTGACCTTTCTGCATGTTGTAGCTCATGGTCACAGGAGAAATTAAGAGTAGTCGATGACACTGTAGGTCAGCATAAGTTAATTGTAATATTGCGCCAAAATCGTTCAACCTGTCCAATGACGACGAAAGCCATTGTAAAGAGGCACTGTCAGGAAGATGGATGACACATGGAGTTTTATTGGGGCCTCTCGTATGGCGAGTAGATAGAAGATACACAAATAAACATTAACAAACAGCAAGGCACCTCTCACCCTCACTCTGGGGGAGTTTATTTAGGTTTCAGGGTGAGGTTGATACATAATAGATACATCCTGAGGGGTATCTGATTCCCAAACCATTTCTTAGACACCTATGAAAGGATATATAGTCTGATTACAAAGAAATAGGGACAAATTCAACCCTTAATGAAGTGAAATAACCCCCAAAGTGCCAGAGTTAGAGAGATGTAGGACTAACCTAAAATACTGCCTGATGTTCTGTACCTCTTCCTGGTTTTTTTCTAGCTAGAAGCTGTCAGTCCTGGATTAACAGGTTATGACATCACAGCCAATGACCGAATGCTATTCCCTAGCTGCCTTACTGAGGCAGGTGAGGAGCTTTTGTAAAAAAACGCTGGAGAAGAGGCAGAAAAAACTTGTGAGAGCAAGAAGGGGAGAAGGGGTTGGAGTATTTTTCTTGATTAGAACGGAATAAGCACTTACGGTCTGTCAGTTTTCTAAATATTGTAGTTTTACGGTTGCGTGGTTGATTTACATTAGTAGAATTTTTTCATTTGCCTTTTAAATCCCAAACCATTGCACATGGTATGGGGATTACAAGAGCCCATGATAACCTACGAGGTGATGGAACACATGGGAGGAGGAGGAGCAGAGAAAGGCAGAAGAATAAAAGGGATTAAATAGAGGCCTCCAGATCTGTCCCACATGCATCACAATTAATCTTGTTTAAGAACCAGCCCTGGCCCCTCACTTCGTGTTCTGCAAACACTGGTGCAGGGTAGACAGGAACGGCCGTTTGGGTAAACAATGAACAACTGGTAGTGTGTACACGGCATCTGCGTTAATGTGGGCATTGCCAATTGATTGCCCATGGGCCCTCTTCCTGGTGGCTTAATGGTCATTAATTACAACAAAGCCCAGGGTTGGGATGGCTTCTCCGCTATTCTAATATTTAGGAAGGAAATGGGATCTAGACGCATCGGAGGAAATGGAAACCGTTAACCATGACAATGTATAGGGCACAGTGATTATAGCACACATGAGGGTACATCAAAGATCAGTTTATAAGGGCACATCAGAGTTAGAGTGGTACAGTCGTTATAAGGGAAAATATAGGAACGCCTATAGGCAATAAGTATTATAAGGGCCACAGTCCGAGGACGTTCCGAGTAAGACGTCGTAATATAGCAGTCGTATTATAACGTGTGATAAGGCACGTCAGTATTATACAGGGCACCGTCCGATATTATAGGGCACCGTCCGTATTATAAGGGCACCCGTCCGTATACTAGAGGGCACCGGTCCGTTATTATAAGGGACACCTCCGTATTATAAGGGCACCGTCCGGAGTTATAAGGGACACAGTCCGTATAGGCCACAGTCGTATCGTATAAGGGCACCGGGTCCTGTATTATAAGGGCACCGTCGTCGGATATAAAGGCACCGTTCCGTATTATAAGGGCACCGTCCGATTATAAGGGGCCGACTTTAAGCCACCGTCCGTTATAAGGGCACGTCCGTATTATAAGGGGCCACCGTCCGTCTATTATAAGGGCACCGTCCGCGAATATAAGGGCACGTCCGTATGATAAGGGCACCATCCGTATTATAAGGGCACCAGTCAGTATTATAAGGGCACCAGTCCGTATTATAAGGGGCACCGTCCGTATTTATTAAGGCGACGTCACGTGATTAACGGGCACGTGCCGTATTATAAACAGTGGATTAAGACAGTCCGTATTAAGAAAGTCAGTATAGGGCACAAGTCCGTGCACGTCCCGTATTATAAGGGCCACCAGTCCGATAAGCACTGTCCGATTATAAGGGCAGTCCGTTATGCGCGTATTATTAAGGCGTCCGGATAAGCAGGATTTTGGACCAGTATTATAAGGGCACAGTCAGTATTATAAGGGCAAGACCGTGTTACGTTTAAGTTGGTACAGTACAATCATCAGGCACAGCATATTAAAAGGCACAGTCTTGTGTTAAGCTGGTTACAGTCCATATGATAAGGGCAACAGGCAGTAATTATAAGGGCACCGTCGGTTGAAGAGTGGTACACGTCCAATTATAAGGGCAAAGTCAGTATATAAAGGGCACAGTTCTGTGTTAAGAGTGGTACAGTCCAATCATTAAGGCACAGTCATATTAGTATAAAGGCACAGTTCTGGTTAAGATGGTACAGTCCGAGTTATAAGGGCAACAGTCAGTATATAAGGGCACAGTCCGTGTTAGAGAGTGGTTACAAGTCCAATCACTAAAGGCACAGTCCTTATTATAAAGCAACAGCTAGTATTACAAGGGCCAGTGCGGTGTTAAGATGGTACAGTCCATATTATAAAGGACAGATCGTATTAAAACGGCCACGTCAGGGTTAAGAGTCCCGGCACAGTCTCATATTATAGGGGCACCAGTCAGTATTTATAAAGGCACAGTCGTGTTGTGTTAAGAGTGGTTACAGTCATATTATAAGGGCACAGTCATTGTTTAAGAGTGGTACAGTCATATTAGAAGGGCATAATCATATTATAAGGGCATAGTACAGTGTTATAAGACGGACAGCCATCTCTAAGGGCACAATCAGTACTATAAGGGCATAAGTCAGTGTATAAGGTTAAGTCATATTATGAGGGCACCAGTCAGTATTATAAAGGCACAGTCACGGTTTTAAGAGTGGTTACAGTCCATATATAACGGGCACAGTCATCAGTGTTAGACTGGTACAGTCCATATTATGAGGTGGCACAGTCAGTATATAAGGCACAGTCGTGTGTAGAGTTGGTATAGTCCATATTATAAGGGCACAGTCATGTGTTAAGAGTGGTACAGTCCATATTATAAGGGCACAGTCGTATTAGATAAGCACAGCCGTGTTAAGAGTGGTACCGTCCATATTATAAGGGCACAGTCATTTGAAGAGTGGTACAGTCCATATATAAGGGCACAATCAGGTATTTAAGGGCATAGTCAGTGTTTAAGACTGGTACAGTCCATATTATAGGAGGCACAGTCAGATTATAATGGCAACAGTCAGGTAAAGAGTGGAACGTCCACTAGATAAAGGCACAGTCAGTATTATAAAGGCACAGGATCAATGTTAAGGAGTGGTACAGTCCAATATAAGGCACAGTTCAGTATTAAAAGGCACAGTCCGTGTTAAGAGTGTATAGTACAGTATTATAAGGGCACAGTCAGTGTTAAGAGTGAGTACAGTCCCATATGATAAGGGCACCATCAGTATTCTAAGGGCATAGTCAGTGTTAAGAGTGGCACAGGTACCATTATTATAAGGGCACAGTCGTTTACTAAGGGCACAGTCAGTGTTAGAGTGGTAACAGTCCATATTAGAAGCACAGTCCAGTATTACAAGGGCACAGTCAGGTTTAATGGTTTTAGTTTTTATAAGAGTGGTACAGTCCATATATTATAAGGCACAGTCAATGTATCCCTAAAATGTTAAGAGTGGTACAGTCCATATTGATAAGGGCCAACAGTCAGTGTTAAAGCGGTGTAAGTCCAATTTATATAAGGGCACAGTCAGTGGGTTTAAGAGTGGAGGTACAGTCCTAATTATAAGGGTAAGTCAATGTTTAAGCGTGGTACAGTCATTCATATATTATAAGGGCACAGTCAAGGTTTTATTTTTTATTTAAGAGTGAGTTACATACAGTCCATTATATATAGGGCAACAGTCAGTGTTAAGAGCTGGTTACATCATTTATAAGGGTAAAGTCCATATTTATTAAGGGCACAGGCAATTTTGTTAAGAGTCGGTACGTCCATAGATTTAAAGGGCACAGTCAGTGTTAAGGTGGTCAGAAGTCCAGTATAAGTGGCACAGTCAGGTATAAGAGTGGTGCCAGTCCATATTATAAGGGTACAGTCCATATTATAAGGGCACAGTCAGTGTTAAAATGGTACAGTCATATTATAAGGGGTGTTGGAACGGAGCCCAGGGGTCGTATATAAAATTAATGCTATGAAGAGTGTGGTGACCAGTCTTTAAAAATAAAAAACGTTGTTTATACAGGCACCACCCCCCACAACCGTCAATCACGAGGGCCGTCACTGTGACAGGGGTCAAACCCAGTAATCTATTAAAGGGGGAGTAAGTTCAGAGCAAATACATAGCCTTTCAGTAAAAAGGAGCAGTAATTTCCATCCCAATTCCCCTAATCATCTGCCAATTCAGCATTGTCTGGTTATAAATAAAATGCAACCGAAATACTGGACTTCGCTGTTGCAGAACCCCTTGATAGAGACCGTTATGGGTTTGCCATTGAATAGTGCCTGGGTGATTCAGTGGCGTCTGAGCGTGGACCCATCCAACAGGCCAATCAGTAGCGATTACTGTTAGGAACATTCCAAGGAGTGGTGCATTTGGGAAGAAGGACGTAGAACTGAAATGTCAGCTCACTAATGTCAACCAGCAGGAACCGCAACAGGGTAGAAATCAAACTGATTTTTAAAAAGGGAGAGAATATGTAGAATAACTAGAAGACATCACACAAACACTAACAATTAACAAAATATGGATCATTTCCAACGAAATGTCCCTTTTAATGGTTCAGTATTAGTGATTATTGGGGATTTACAGACAAAGTATTGAACTAAATGGGTCATTTGTCTTTTTTTAACAGTGATGGAAGTGTACAAGTGCCTGATTAATATAAAACTATAAACGAGTATCTTGAGTTATGAAGGAAGACAGCGGCTGTGCACACTAGAGGCGTCGGACCTTATCTTGCTCTAATTTACTCCACAGTGATCAGCTGTTTTCTCCACAGGCAGCCGAGACCATATTAATCCTGTTTTAACTGCAGAATTATCTGTGAGATGAGGTGATGCATTTCCCCCATAACCTGCTACTTACCACAGACATCTGACAGACACAATCTCCCAACCTAAATATTAATGGTCAACAAAGCCAAAAAGATAAAAATGTGTATCCATTTGTATGTAATATAATAATCTATTATTATATGCACCACCCGCACTGGGGACGCGCCACCAAAAATAAAATCTTGCACCAGAGAAAAAGTGTGGGGCGATGCTAAGTCAGGGAATTATTTCCTGGCTACTGATGGTAAAGGCAAGTTTCCTCCCACCACCCCACCTATTGACAGGTCAGGTTTCTTCCCCCTGTAGACTGGTTCCTCCCTCCTATTGACAGGTCCCTCCCCCCTATAGACAGGTCCTTCACTCCTATTGACAGGTCCTTCCCCCCTGTAGACAAGTTTCTTCCCCCTGTAGACTTGTCCCTTCCCCCTGTAGACAGGTCCCTCCCCCCTATAGATAGGTCCTTTCCTCCTATTGACAAGTCCCTCCCCCTTGTCACCACAGTGTGTCGATTGTACTTTTCTTGTTCGGATTCCCCTCCGCAGGCTTTTTTGTGTATGGGTTTTATTTACACACGGGTGGGTGCGGTGATATTGTGTCACACACGGGGGGACGTATGGGGACCGGTTGATATTGTAACACATAGTGATCTGCTAGGCGTTACCATACGGGTGATATCTCGTCCAAACACACACTTCAGTGGACCCGCTACTTTTACCCGCCCTTCGGTTTCATTTTTTTTTTGGGATCCTCCCGCCGTCGTCCGATTATCTGTCACAACACCCAGTCGCACGTAGGGACCCCCTCCCCCCGGTTCGCCGCCGTTGCCGCGTTGTTTTTCCGTACTATTTCGGTCATCCAAACCTTCACGTAGGCCAGCTGACCCGTTGTACCTGGGGTTACCGGTGATATGTCCTCCCATTCACACAGTGACCGTAGGTGCACGCCCGCGTTTCGACTACGGTCCCTCGGCTCCGTATTGTTTAATGGGTCCCTCACCACACGCTAGGGACCGTACGCGGGGACCCGGTCTGTCGTATTGTTTCAACTTCTCCGGTCACACCTTACTCATCCCACAAACCAGTGACGTAGGGATCCGCCGGTACGGAGGTGGTCTACTCGTCTTACCTATATCCCTTCGTGCCCCCCTTGGTATTATTATATTTTTCGTACATCACCACACAGTGTATGTAATCGGGACTGGTTGAATTGTCGCCAAACACAGGGACACGAGCGGTCTTTTCCTCCCCCCCACGGGACGCTTCCCACTTTTCGGTGATTGGTTGACTTTTTTTGCCGAGGGTGATATTGTACACCACAACATCGTGAACTCTTCCATTCCCCCCTTCCTTCATAGGGACCCCACCGGTCGATATGTCACAACATGATAGTGATCGGAATGGCCACAGTCGTAGGGAGGTGATATTGTCACACACAGGATGTAGGGGACCGGTGTCTATTTCAACACACAGTGATGTAGGGACGGTGATATTGTCACACACAGTGACGTAGGGGACCCGGTGATATTGTCCAACCAAGTGAGTAGGGACCGGTGATATTTGTCACACAGTGATGTAGTGGACCGGTGATTGTCACACACAGTGCGTAGGGAACCCGTGATATTGTCACACATCAGTGACGTAGGGACCGGTGGTGATATTGTCACACACAGTGATGTAGGGACCGGTGATATTGTCACACACAGTGAGTAGGGGACCGGTGAGTATTTGTCACACACAGGGACGTAGGGGACCGGTGATATGTCACACAAAGTTGATGTAGGGACCGGTGATATTGTCACACACATTGAGTAGGACCGGGGATATGTCAACACCGGACGAGGGACCGGTGTGTAGGACCGGTGATATTGTCACACATAGTGACGTAGGGAGACGGTGATATTGTACACAAGTGAGTAGGGACGGTGATATTGTCACACATAGTGGAGTTAGGGACGTGGGTGTGAGGTGATATTGTCACACACTAGTATGTAGGGGACCGGTGATTTGTCACACACAGTGATGTAGGGACCGGTGATATTGTCACACAGTGAGTAGGGACCGGTGATGTGATATTGTCACACAAGTGACGTAGGGACCGGTGATATGTACACAAGTGAGTAGGGACCGGTGATATTGTCACACAAGTGACGTAGGGACCGGTGATATTGTCACACACAGTGACGTAGGGACCGGTGATATTGTCACACACAGTGAGTAGGGACTGTGATATTGTCACACATAGTGACGAAGGAATGGTGATATTGTCACACATAGTGACGTAGGGACCGGTGATATTGTCACACACAGTGATGTAGGGACCGTGATATTGTCACACACAGTGATAGGGACGGTGATATTGTCACACACAGTGATGTAGGGACCGGTGATATTGTCACACACAGGACGTGTAGGGACCGGTGATTATGTCACACACAGTGAGTAGGGACCGGTGATATTGTCACACACAGTGAAGTGGGGACCGGTTGTATTGCACACAAGTGATGAGGGACGGTGATATTGTCACACAAAGTGAGTAGGGACCGGTGATATTGTCACACACAGTGATGTAGGGACCGGTGATATTGTCACACACAGTGAGTAGGGACCGGTGATATGTCACCACAGTGAGTAGGGACCGGTGATGTTGTCACACATAGTGACGTAAGGAAGGTGATATTGTCACACACAGTGAAGTAGGGAACGGTGATATGTCACACACAGTGATGTAGGGACCGGTGATATTGTCAACACAGTGAATCGTAGGGACCCGGTGATATTGGCACACACAGTGATGTGGGGACGTGTTTATATGTCCACACCGTGCATGTAGGGACTGGTGATATTGTCACACACAGTGACGTAGGGACCGGTGATATTGTCACACACAGTGATGTAGGGACCGGTGATATTGTGACACACAGTGATGTAGGGACCGGTGATATTGTCACACACAGTGATGTAGGGACCGGTGATATTGTCACACATAGTGATGTAGGGACTGGTGATATTGTCACACACAGTGACGTAGGGACCGGTGATATTGTCACACACAGTGATGTAGGGACCGGTGATATTTTCACACACAGTGACGTAGGGACCGGTGATATTGTCACACACAGTGATGTAGGGACCGGTGATATTGTCACACATAGTGACGTAGTTAAGATAAAACAAGGAATGTTACAAGTTACTGGTATTGATAATAAAGTAGAGTTGATCCAGGGAAATTTCCCATTGCCACTTGGAGTCAGGAAGGAATTTTTTCCCCCTTCATAAATTTGGTGTTTTTTTTTCCTTCCTCTGGATCAACAGTTTGGCAGGAAATGAGAATATTGCTAGATGGGTTGGACTGGATGGACGTATGTCTTTATTCAACCTCAAATACTATATAATACTCTATACTATACTATAATATACTATATAATACTCTACACTATACTATAATATACTATATAATACTCTACACTATACTATAATATACTATATTATATTATACTATACTAGTGACGTAAGGTACTGGTAATGTTTTACATTATATGATTCACCCCAACTTCCTCCCTTACAATGAACAGAAGCCCGGCCTTGCTGCGATTTGCTTTCTCAATGTTTTCTGTGACGTTACATAAGAATACTTGATTACACGGAGGTTGACTGGGCTCCATATTGTAGGTTTGTAGCTGGAAACATCACGACGGAATGTTAATAAACGAATGTTCAGTGTAAATGTAACGCTAGTTGGTACATTACCATAACGTATCGCTAAATGGGTCTATCAGTATTGGGCAAATGCCATTCACGGAAAGTTTCCGGAGCGGTTCCCTGACGTTCGCTGATAATGAAGAGCTAGGTGTAAAAACTGCTTTCCGTTTAATCAGTATATTGGACTTTGTATCCATGGGATAATCTCTCATTATTATTGGGGGGGGGCTGATGTTCTGTCCTATCGCAGGTGTCGTGGGGCAGAGCAGGTTTTCGCCTATTGCACTTTTCTTCTCACCCCTCTCCTGTTACCTTGACGTTCACAGCACAGAGCATCCCTTGTGTCCTGATCACCGAGCTTCATTCTACCTGGGTCCTGACAATGGCTACTCTGTGTAACATTATCGCCCTCCATAAAGTTAAATTGGGGTCTATTTCACCTATGGGCCAGATGGAGACAGTACGATCGCCTGAGTGTAACACAGCCATTGCCCCCGTCACACAGATATACTATTACATCACTCTCGCTCTATTACACCACTACTGTTATCCCCCAATGAACCAAAGATTCCTTAATGAGATGGAATTTCAGACAGCGGAACAGAGACCCTTAGAGTTCCGAGACCACCTGATATGAACTGATGTTATCAACACAAAGAGCAGGAACAGGAGCCAAGTCCTTCCTCAGTACCAGAGACGGTCGGTTGACCATTTCCCACCAGTGGCACTGGAAGATCCAATGTGAATCCCCAAACAATTCACCAGATTTTGTCCTTTTTACAGAGAGTAGTTGTCAATAGAGCTTTGTCTACGTGGACTAAGTGGGGCCCTCAGGGTTCTGTACTGGGGCCACTTCTGTTTAATCTGTTTATAAATGACTTAGAAGGGGCATTGAGAACCAGGTCTCTGTGTTTGCTGATGACACTAAACTATGCAGAGCTTTGGAAACTTCCAATGATGTGCAAGTGCTGCAAGCAGATCCAGTCATAAAACTAGAACTAGCTTATATCTCTCATATGGAAAATAAGATGGCTCCCAGGCCCCCCTGCTCCCCTGGTAGTTACGCCCCTGTTATGTGTACGGGCAGCATTACACTCCTGGGAGTCTAGTTCACATGGTTTAAAGGGCATGTCCACCCCCAAAACTATAATCCCCCCCAACTACTGGCCCCATTGTGTAGTATAATAAAATCTTTACCTCACATCCCAGCTCCATATGGTTCTCCTGTAGTCCCCCCCCAAAGTCCCAAAAACTGCCCACCAGGAGGATATCAGAGTCCATATAGGACTGCCTCCTACCTGGCCTCCGGGAGAAGTTTGGCATGCGTACTGCAGTCCTCCCCCCCCTCCCTCCCTCTTCCTCCCGTTTTAGTATCCCTCCCCCTAGTGTAAATTCCATATATTATAGTTCATGTTCCCCCAGCCCCAACCGCAATAATCATATTCTCAGAAAGTGCCCGATAGTTACTTACCTTACCTCTCTCCTTCGCCGTTCTGAGCAGCCGCGGCCGTGATTGGCTGCCTCTCAGCCAATCACAGACGCGGGTATATTGGGACTCTATCAATCAGCCTATTGGGTCTCTATCAATCAGCCTATTGGGACTCTATCAATCAGTATATTGTGACTCTATTAATCAGCCTATTGGGACTCTATCAATCAGCATATTGGGACTCTATCAATCAGCCTATTGGGACTCTATCAATCAGCCTATTGGGTCTCTATCAATCAGCCTATTGGGTCTCTATCAATCAGTATACTGGGACTCTATCAATCAGCCTATTGGGTCTCTATCTATCAGCCTATTGGGTCTCTATCAATCAGTATACTGGGACTCTATCAATCAGCCTATTGTGGCTCTATCAATCAGTATATTGAGACTCTATCAATCAGCCTATTGGGACTCTATCAATCAGTATATTGTGACTCTATTAATCAGCCTATTGGGACTCTATCAATCAGCTCCCTATTAATAGAGTCCCAATATAACTGATTCATAGAGTCCCTAATAGGCTGATACATGAATAGAGTTCCAATAGCTGATCATATAGTCCCAATATATGATTGATATGTCCCAATTTGCTGATTGATAAATCCCAATATGCGCTGATTGATAGAGTCCCAATATACTGATTGATAGAGTCCAATAGGCAATATTGAGAGAGTCCAAAAAGGCTGATTGATAGAGTCACAATAGGCTGATTGATAGATGTCCCATAGGCATATGATAGTCAAAAGGCTGATTAATAGCAGTCCCATACTGATTGATAGAGTCCCAATAGCATATTGAATATAGTCCAAAAGGCTGATTAATAGAGTCCCAATATACTGATTGATAGAGACCCAATACGCTGATTATAGAGTCACAATAGACTGATTGATGAGTCCCAATAGGCGATTAATAGAGTCCCACATATACTGATTGATAGAGTCCCAATAGCTAATTTATAGATCACATATCCTGATGATAATCCCATGGCTATTGATAGAGTCCCATACGCTGATTATTAGAGTCACAATATACTGATTGATAGAGTCCCAATAGGCTGATTAAATAGAGAAGAACAAGAGAGACAACCCAATAAACGCTGATTATAGAGTCCCAATATACTGAGTGATAGAGTCCCAATAGCCTGATTGTAGAGTCCCAATACGCTGATTATATAGTCACATATACTGATTGATAAAGTCCCAATATGCTGATTGATAGAGACCCAATACGCTGATTAGTAAGTCACATATACTGATTGATAGAGTCCCAATAGCTGATTAATAGAGTCACAATACGGATTGATAGCCCCAATAGGCTATTATAGATTCACAATATACTGATTGATAAAGTCCCAATAGAGCTGATTGATAGAGTCCCAATACGCTGATTAGTAGAGTCACAATATACTGATTGATAGAGTCCCCAATAGGCAATTAATAGTCACAATATAATGATTGATAGAGTCCCATATACTGATGGATAGAGTCCCAATATACTGATTGATAGAGACCCAATAGGCTGATTTATAGAGTCCAATATACTGATTGATAAGCGCAATAAGCTAATTGAATAGAGATCCAATATACTGTTGATAGTGTCCTATAGGCTGATTGATAGAGTCCCAATAGGCTGATTGATAGAGACCCAATAGGCTGATCGATAGAGACCCAATAAGCTGATTAATAGAGTCACAATATACTGATTTATAGAGTCCCAATAAGCTGATTAATATAGTCCCAATATAATGATTGATATTGTCCCAATTTGCTGATTGATAGAATCCCAATAGGCTGATTGATAGAGTCCCAATATACTGATTGTAGAGTCCCAATAGGCATATTGATAGAGTCCAAAGGCTGATTGATAGAGTCACACTAGGCTGATTGATAGAGTCCCAATAGGCATATTGATAAGTCCAAAAGGCTGATTAATAGAGTCCCAAATACTGATTGATAGAGTCCCAATGCATATTGATAGAGTCCAAAAGGCTGATTAATAGAGTCCCAATATACTGATTGATAGAGACCCAATACGCTGATTAGTAGAGTCACAATATACTGATTGATAGAGTCCCAATAGGCTGATTAATAGAGTCACAATATACTGATTGATAGAGTCCCATAGCTATATTTATAGAGTCACAATATACTGATTGATAAAGTCCCAATAGGCTGATTGATAGAGTCCAATAGCTGATTAGTAGAGTCACAATATACTGATTGATAGAGTCCCAATAGGCTGATTAATAGAGACCCAATACCTGATTAGTAGAGTCACAATATACTGATTGATAGAGTCCCAATAGGCTGATTGATAGAGTCCCAATACGCTGATTAGTAGAGTCACAATATACTGATTGATAAAGTCCCAATAGGCTGATTGATAGAGACCCAATACGCTGATTAGTAGAGTCACAATATACTGATTGATAGAGTCCCAATAGGCTGATTAATAGAGTCACAATATACTGATTGATAGAGTCCCAATAGGCTAATTTTAGAGTCACAATATACTGATTGATAAAGTCCCAATAGGCTGATTGATAGAGTCCCAATACGCTGATTAGTAGAGTCACAATATACTGATTGATAGAGTCCCAATAGGCTAATTAATAGTCACAATATAATGATTGATAGAGTCCCAATATACTGATGGATAGAGTCCCAATATACTGATTGATAGAGACCCAATAGGCTGATTTATAGAGTCACAATATACTGATTGATAAAGTCGCAATAAGCTAATTGATAGAATCCCAATATACTGTTTGATATTGTCCCTATAGGCTGATTGATAGAGTCCCAATAGGCTGATTGATAGAGACCCAATAGGCTGATCGATAGAGACCCAATAAGCTGATTAATAGAGTCACAATATACTGATTTATAGAGTCCCAATAAGCTGATTAATATAGTCCCAATAGGCTGATTAATAGAGACCCAATATACTGATTGATAGTCCCCCAATAGCTGATTAGTAGAGTCACAATATACTGATTGATAAAGTCCCAATAAGCTGATTGATAGAGTCCCAATAGGCTGATAAATAGTCACAATATACTGATTGATAGAGTCCCAATAGGCTGATTGATAGAGTCCCAATATACTGATTGACAGAGTCTCAATAGGCTGATTGATAGAGTCCCAATATACTGATTGATAGAGTCCCAATAGGCTGATTGATAGAGTCCAAATATGCTAATTGATAGAGACCCAATATACTGATGACAGAGTCCCAATAGGCTATTGATAGAGTCCCATATACTGATTGATAGAGTTCCCAATAGGCTGATTGATAGAGTCCAATATGCTAATTGATAGAACCCAATAGCTGATTAATCATCACAATATACTGATTTATAAAGTCCCATAGGCTGATGATAGAGTCCCAATAAGCTGATTAATGGAGTTACAATATACTGATTGATGAGAATCCCAATAGGCTGATTGATGAGTCCCATATACTGATGATAGAGTCCCAATGGCTATGATAGAGTCCCATTAGGCTGATTGATAAAGCCACAATAGGCTGATTGATAGAGTCCCATATACTGATTTATGAGACCAAAGCTGATTGATAGAGTCCCATATCTAGTGATAGACCCAATAGGCTGCTTAATAGAGTCCCAATAATACTGATTGATAGAGACCCAATAGGCTGATTGATAGAGTTCACAATATACGGAATTGATGAGTCCCAATAGGCTGATTGATAGAGTCCCAATATTACTGATTGATAGAGACCCAATAGCCTGCTTAATAGAGTCCCAATATACTGATTGATAGAGACCCAATAGGCTGCTTAATAAGTTACAAATATACTGATTGATAGAGTCCCATAGCTGATTGATAGAGTCACAATATACTGATTGATAGAGCCCCATAGGCTATTGATGGTCCCGTATACTGTTGATAGAGACCCAATGGCTCATTGAATAGATCCCAATATACTGATTAATAGAGACCCAATATACTGATTGATAGTCCAAATAGGCTGATTTATAGATCCCAATATACTGTTGATAGGTCCCAATATACTGCTTGATAGAGTCCCAATATACTGATTGATAGAGACCCAATACTATTGATAAGTCCCAATTATGATTGATAGAGACCCAATAGGCCTTATTATAGATCCACAATATATGATTCAGAGTAGTCCCAATAGGCTGATTAATAGTCACAATTACTGATTGATAGAGTCCCAATAGTCTGATTGATAGAGTCCCAATATACTGTGATAGAGACCCAATAGGCTGCTTAAGAGTCCCAATATACTGAATTGATAGAGACCCAATAGGCTGATTGATATAGTCCCAAATGCTGATTTTGATAGAGTCCCAATAGGCTGATTAATAAAGTTACATATACTGATTGATAGAGTCGCAAGAGGCTATTTGATAAGTCGCCATATACTATCTGATAGAGCCCATAGGCTGATTGATAGAGTCCCAGAAACTGATTGATAGAACCCAATAGCCTCCATTGATAGAGTCCCAATATACTGATTATAGACCCACTAACTGATTGATAAGAGTCCCAATAGCTGATTGATAGAGACCAATGGCCTGTTAATAGAGTCACAATATCTACTTGATAGATTCCCATAAGGCTTGATTAATAGTCACAATATACTGATTCTAAGAGTCCCAATAGGCGATTGATAGATCCCATTATACCCTGATTGATAGATCCCAATAGGCTGATTTAGAGTCCCAATATACTGATTGATAGAGTCCCATAAGGCTGATTAATGAGTCACACAAGTTTGCCAGAATGAATACAGTCCCAAATGTCTGATTGATAGAGTCCACATATACTGATTGATAGAGACCCAATAGGTCTGATTAATAGAGTCCCAATATACTGATTGATAGATGTCCCAATAGGCTGATTAATAGAGTCCAGTTTGCAGAATGGATCAGTCCCAAATGTCTGATTATAGAGTCCACAATATACTGATTGATAGAGACCCAAGAGCTGATTGATAGAGTCCCAATAGCTGATTGTAGAGTCCCATAGCCTGATTGATAGAGTCCCAATAGGCTGATTAATAAGTTACAATATACTGATTGATAGAGTCCCATAGGCTATTGATAGAGTCTCAATATCTGAATTGATAGAGACCCAATAGGCTGATTGATAGAGTCCCCAGTATACTGATTGATAGAGACCCCAATAGCTCATTGATAGGTCCGAATATCTGATTGAATAGAGTCCCAATATACCTGATTGATAAGACCCATAGGCTGCTTATATAGAGTCCATATACTGATTATAGAGACCCAATAGCTGATTGATAGAGTCACATATCTGATTGATAGAGTCCCCATAGGCTGATTGATAGTCCCAATATACTGATTGATAGAGACCCAATAGGCTGCTTAATAGAGTCCCATCTCATTGATAGAGACCAATGGCTCATGATAGAGTCCCATATACTGATTAATAGAGACCCATATATCTGATTGATAAGATCCAAATAGGCTGATTTATAGAGTCCCAATATACTAATATGAATAGAGTCCGCAATATACTGATTGATAGAGACCCAATATACTGATTGATAGAGTCCCTATATACTGATTGATAGAGACCCCAATAGGCCTGATTAAATAGAGTCACAATATACTGATTGATAGAGTCCCAATAGGCTGATTAATAGTTCCAATATCTGAGTGATAAGTCCCAATAGGCTATTGATAGAGTCCCAATATACTGATTGATAGAGACCCATAGGCCTGCTTAATAGAGTCCCAATATACTGATTGAATAGAGACCCCCAATAGTGCTGACTTGATATAGTCCCATATGGCTGATTGATAAGTCCCTCAATAACTGATTGAAGGTCCCCATATACTGATTGTAGAGCCCCAATAGCTGATTGATAGAGTCCCATATACTGATTGATAGAGACCCAATAGGCTCATTGATAGAGTCCCAATATACTGATTAATAGAGACCCAATATACTGATTGATAGAGTCCCAATAGGCTGATTGATAGAGACCCAATAGGCTGATTAATAGAGTCACAATATACTAATTGATAGATTCCCAATAGGCTGATTAATAGTCACAATATACTGATTGATAGAGTCCCAATAGGCTGATTAATAGTCACAATATACTGATTTGATAGAGACCCAATAGGCTGATTGATAGAGTCCCAATATACTGATTATAAGAGACCCAATAGGCTGCTTACTAGAGTCCCATAGTATCTGATTGATAGAGACCCCAATAGGCTGATTGATAGAGACCCAATAGTCTATTGTGAGCCCAATAGACTGATTGATAGAGTCCCCCAATAGGCTGATTGATAGAGTCCCAATATACTGATTGATAGGACCCATAGCGCTTAATAGATCCCAATATCTGATTGATAGAGACCCAATAGGCTATTGATAGTAGACCCCAATAGGCTGATTGATAGAGTCCCATAATACTGTTTTATAGAGAGTCCCAATAGGCTGATTGATAGAGTCCCAATATACTGATTGATAAGTCCCAATAGGCTGATTAATAAGTCACAATATACTGATTGATAGAGTCACAGTTGCAGAATGACAGTCCCAAATGTCTGATTAATAGTCAAAATACCTGATTGATAGAGACCCATAGGCTGATTATAGAGTCCCCAATAGGCTGATTAATAGAGTCACAGTTTTGCAGAATGATACAGTCCAAATTCTGATAATAGAGTCAAATTACTGATTGATAGAGACCCAATAGGCTGATTAATAGAGTCCAATATACTGATTGATAGAGTCCCAATAGCTGATTGATAGAGTCACAGTGCAGAATGAATACAGCCCCAATGTCTGTATTGATAGAGTCACAATAGTCTGATTGATAGAGTGTCCCAATATCTGATTGATAGAGTCCCCATAGGCTGATTATAGAGTCACAATATCTGATTGATAGAGTCACAGTTTGCGAAGATACAGTCCCAAATGTCTGATTAATAGAGTCAAAATATACTGATTGATAGAGACCCAATAGGCTGATTAATAGAGTCCCAAAAGGCTGATTAATAGAGTCACAATATACTGATTGATAGAGTCACAGTTTGCAGAATGATACAGTCCCCAAATTTGATTCATAGACCCATAGGCTGATTAATAAAGTTACAATATACTGATTGATAGAGTCCCAATAGGCTGATTGATAGAGTCTCAATATACTGATTGATAGAGCCCCAATAGGCTGATTGATAGAGTCCCAGTATACTGATTGATAGAGACCACAATAGGCTCTTGATAAGTTCCCAATATGCTGATTAATAGATACCCATAACTGATTGATAATAGTCCCATTATGGCTGATTGATAAGCACAATAGGCTGATTTATAGTCCAATATACTGATTGATAGAGAACCCAATTAGAATGAGCCTGATTGATGAGAGTCCCAATATACTGATTGATAGAGACCCAATAGCTGCTTAATAGAGTCCCAAAATAATTACTGATTGCGTAGAGACCCATAGGCTGATTGATAGTCACAATTATGGATTGATGAGTCCCAATATGCTGATTGATAGAGTCCCAGTATACTGATTGCTAGAGACCCAATAGGCTGCTAATAGAGTCCCAATATACTGATTGATTGGAGACCCCATAGGCTGGATTATAATTACACATACTGATTGAATAGAGTTCCCCAATAGGCTGATTGATAGAGTCCAATATACTGATTGTATAGCCCCAATAGGCTGATTGATAGAGTCCCACTATACTGATTGATAGAGACCCAATAGGCTCATTGATAGAGTCCCAATATACTGATTGATAGAGTCCCAATATACTGATTAATAGAGACCCAATATACTGATTGATAGAGTCCAAATAGGCTGATTTATGTAGCGTCCCAATATACTGATTGATAGAGTCCCATATACTGATTGATAGAAGATCCCATATACTGAGGATAGAGTCCCATATACTGATTGATAGATGACCCAATAGCTGATTATGAGTCACAAATACTGATTGATAGAGTCCCAATAGGCTTTAATAGTCCAATATACTGATTGATAGAGTCCCAATAGGCTGATTGATAGAGTCCCAATATACTGATTGATAGAGACCCATAGGCTGCTAATAGAGTCCCAATATACTGATTGATAGAGTCCCAATATGCTGATTGATAGAGTCCAATAGGCTGATTATAAAGTTACATATACTGATTGATAGAGTCCCAATAGGCTGATGATAGAGTCCCTCATATACTGATTGATAGAGCCCCAATAGGCTGATTGATAGAGTCCCACTTATAACTGATTAATAGACACCCATAGGCTGATTGATATAGACCCCAATAGGCTGATTGATAGAGTCCCAGTATAGCTGATTGATAGAGATCCCAATAGGCTGATTGATAGTCCCAATAGGCGATTATGAGTCTCAATATATGATTATAGAGCCCCAATAGGCTGATTGATAGAGTCCCAGTATACTAACTGATTTGATAGAGACCCATAGGCTCATTGAAGAGTCCTCATTTACTGATAATAGAGACCCATATACTGTTGTAAGAGCCCATTGGCTGATTGATAGCCCAATAGCTGATTGATAAGTCCCAATATACTGATTAATAGAGACCCAAAGCCAATAGGCTGATTGATAGAGTCCCAATATACTGATTGATATAGACCCCATAGTCTGCTTAAGAGTATAGTCCCAATACTGATTGATAGAGACCCAATAGCTGATTGATAGTCACATATACTGATTGATGAGTCCCAATTGGCGTTGATAGGCCCAATATAACTGATTAGAGACCAATAGGCCTGCTTCATAGGAGTCCATATAACTGATTGATAGAGACCCAATAGCCTTATTAATAAGTACAATATACTGATTGATGAGACCCACTAGGCTTGATTGATAGAGTCCACAATACACTGATTGATAGAGCCCCAAGAGCATTATAGAGTCCCATATACATTGATTAGCACCCAATAGTCATTGATAGAGTCCCAATATACTGATTGATATAGCTGAGAAGGTCCCAATATACTGATTGATAGAGACCCAAATATACGATTGATAGAGTCCAGAATAGGCTGATTATAGAGCTTCCCGAGGATATACTAGATTGATAGAGACCCAATATACTGATTGTATAGAGCATAGACCCAATTACTGATTGATAGAGCCCAATAGACTGATTGATCAGAGTCCCAATAGGCTGATTAATAGAAGTCCAGTTAATATAGCTGATTGATAGAGTCCAATGCTGATTATGTAAATATACTGATTGATAGAGTACCCTAATAGGCTGATTGTAGAGTCCCCAATATACTGATTGGTAGAGCCCATAGGCTGCTTAATGAGTCCCAATAGACTGATTGAAGAGACCCATAGGCTGATTGATAGAGTCCGCAATAGGCTGATTGATAGAGTCCCAATTAGGCTGATTGATATAGATCCCAATATGCTGATTAAAAGTTACTAATATACTGATTGATAAGGTACCCAATAGGCTGACTTGAATATAGAGTCCCAATATACTGATTGGGATAGAGCCCCCCAATACGGCTCAGAGTGATGAGCGGTCCCAGTATACTGACTGATAGAGAACCCAATAGGCTATGATAGGACCCATAGGCTGATTGATATAGTCCAGTATACTGATTGATAAGACCCCAATAGGCTGATTGATAAGACCCAATAGCCTTGATTGATAGGTCCATAGGCTATTGAAGAGTCCCAATATGGCTGATTGATAGAGTCCCAATAGGCTGATTAATGAGTCACAAATACTGATTGATAGAGTCCCAATAGCTATTGATAGAGTCCAATATCTGATGATAGAGCCACCAATAGGCTGATTGAAGAGTCCTCAGATATACTGATTGATAGATACCCAATGGCTGATTGATAGTAGGACCCCAATAGGCGTGATTGATAGAGTCCCAATATACTGATTGATGAGATTCCCAATAGCTGATAATAGTAATACGATGATGAGCCCAATAGGCTGATTGATAGAGTCCCCATATCTGATTGATAGAGTCCCATAGGTGCTTTAGTAATTCGATTATAGGACCCAATGCTATTGATAGGACCATGGCTATTAATAGAGTCACAATAGTACTGATTTGAAATAAAAGTCCCCCATAAGGCTGATTGTAAGGTCCCAATAAACTGATGGTAGAGCCACATATGCATATCCCCATATAGAGTAAGACCATGCTATTGATAGACCAATAGTTCTACCAGCTAACTGATTGATAGATCCCAATAGGCTGAGTGATGAGGTCATATACTGATGAACCCAATAGGCTGATTGATAGAGTCACAATATACTGATTGATAGATTCACACTTTGCATGATACTCCCAATGAGTGGTAATAGGTCAATTAACTGAATGATGCCCTATACTGATTGGATGAGTTCCCAATAGGCTGATTGATAGAGTCACAATATACTGATGATGAGAAAATAAAGCCCCAATAGGGCTAAGAGTCCCGATATGAGTTCAGACCCACATAGCTATTGATGAGACCCAATAGGGCTATGATAGAGTCCCATAACTGGATTGATAGAGTCCCAATACTGATTGATGATACCCAATATACTGATGATAGATAGTCCAATAGGCTGCTTATTTAGAGTGCCCAATATACTGATGATAGAGATCCCATATAGCTGATTGATAGAGCCCAATATAGATTGATAGAGTCCCAATATACTGTTGATAGATCCCAATAGGCTGATTGAATAGAGTCACCAATATACTGATTGATAGAGTGGCGCCAAAGGCTGATATGAGTCACAATATACTGATGATAGAGTCCAATGCTATTGTACGTCTGTCAGAGTCTCGTTGTTCTAATAAAAGTAGTGTAGAGTCTTAGTCTTTCAAGAAAAGCTTTAGTTTAAGTTTGTTCTTGCTCGTTCTCTCTAATATTTGTAGAGTCAGCTATCTCAATATACTGATTGATAGAGACCCAATAGCTAATAGATCCAATATATGAGTATACCCAATAGGCTGATTGATAGATCACAATAGCCTGATTGATAGAGTCCCAATAGTGGCCCTACCGATTGATAGAGAAATGGCTCCATATAGATCAATCTTATTGATACGTCTCCATATACTGATATGAGACCCAATAATAGCTGAATTGATAGAGTGCCAATCCATACGATTTATAAGCCCACAATAGCTGATTGATAGAGTCCCATATAACTGATTGATAGAGACCCAATAGTATACACATAGTATTGATAAAGTCCAGTACGATGTACGCCAATAGGCTGATTGTATAAGAGACCCAATAGCTGATTTGATGAGCCCAAGGGTTGAACAATATGCTGATTGATAGATCCCAATAGGCTGATTAATGGTCACAATGAATTACTGATTGATAGAGTCCCAATAGGCGATTGATAGAGTCCTCAATATACTGATTGATATCGACCCAATAGGCTGCATTAACTAGAGTCCAGTTTACTGATATAATAGCCATAGGATTGATGAGAGACCCAATAGCGTTGTGCTGATAACTGATTCCAAAGCTGATTGATGGCCCCAATAGGCTGATTGAATAGAGTCCCAATACTGATTGATAGAGTCCCAATAGTGTATAAGATTCAGATAGAGTCTCATATAGGCTATATAGTCCCAATATCTGATTGTAGAGTCTCCAATACCCTTAGGTCTCAATTGTAGCTAGCCCAATAGGCCTGATTGAATAGATCCCAGTTATCTGATTGAATAGAGACCCAATAGGCTGATTGAAGAGACCCATAGTCTGATTGAAGAGTCCCCATATACTGGATTGATGAGACCCAATACGTGTCTATACTGATTGATAGAGATATCCCATAGGCTGATTGAAGAGTCCCTCTATATAGGTCCACTTTGATTGAATAGAGGCCTAATAGGCTTTAATAGAGTCCCAATATACTGATTGTAGACCCCAATGAGGCTGATTGATAGAGCCCAAATTTAGCTGTTGATAGATGCCACAATACGCTTGCTGATCTAGCATTGAGAGTCCCAGATATCCTGATTGATAGAGACCCAATAGGCTGTGAATAGAGATCCGCAACTAGCTGATTGATAGAGTCCCATATACGGATTCTAGAGACCCCAATAGCTGAATTGTATAGAGATCCCAATAGCTGATTTGATAGAGTCCGCAATAGCCCGATTGATAGAGTCCCAATATGACTGATTGATAGAGTCCCAATCGTAGGTCGCTAAGGATTATATAGTTTTAGTCAGTCCAAGTCTGAATATAGCAAAATGATATGATATGATAAGAAATCCCATATAGGCATATGCGAATTGATAGAGGTCCCAATTACTGATTGATAAGCCCCATATGCGATTGATGAGTCCCATATACTGATTTGATAGAACCCAATAGGGCTCATTGATGGATCCCAATAGGACTGATTGATAGAGTCCCAAATACTGATATGAGTAGACTATACCAATATAGGCTGATTTTAGATCACCAATATACTGATTGATAGAGTCCCAATATACTATTGTAACCACTTCGATTGAGAGATCCCAATATAACTGATTGATAGAGACCCATAAGGCTGTCATTATAAGTCCCAATACTGATGGTGATAGAAGCCCAATAGGCTGATTGAATAGTCACAATATCTGGATTGAAGAGTCCCAATATCTTATTGTAGAGTCCCAATATCGATGTATATACTGCTTAATAGAGTCCCAAGTATACTGATTGATAGAGCCAAGCGATTGTGGCCAATAGGCTGCTTAATACGTCCTCAATATACTGATTGATAGAGACCCAATAGCTGAGGGGATGACTGATTGGATAGAGTCCACAATATTACTGTATGGTTGCAGCCCCAATAGGCTGATTGATAGAGTCCCACTATACGATGATAACCTCGTCATTGAAGACAATACCAGATAGAGTCAATCGATTAATAGAGTCCACCAATATACTGATTGATAGAGTCACAATAGCTGTTTTGGTCCATCATTGTAAATCATTGAGTGCCCAATATGATTGAGTTCATAGTATGCAATTCTGATTGTAGAGACCCATATCGAGAGCCATAGGCGATTATAGCTCACAATCTACTGTTGATATATTCCCAATAGGCTGATTCTGACATATATGTGTAATCCAGCTATACTAGTCCATTAGATTAGAGACCCAATAGGCTCATTATAGAGTCCCAATATACTGTTGATAGAATGTCCCAGCATATAAGTCCATTGTATTTTTCCATAGTGAGCCCAACCTTTCTCAATATACTGATTGATAGAGTAGAGCCCGCCGAAAAATAATAAGGCCATAGCTGATTTGATCAGTAACGATAACCCCAATAGCATTGATAGAGTACCCAATGCTATGACTGAGTATACCGATTTAGAGACCCATATAGCTGATTGATAGACGATAGGCGAATCTCAATAATACTGATTGATGAGAACCCAATGGCTGATTATAGAGTCCCAGTATACTGATGTAGAGCCCAATAGGCCTCTTGAAGTTAATATGATTCGAGACAATATCTGATTGATAGAGTCCCATAGCTGATTGTTAACCATCAAGGATTGATGATCATAGATGATGACCCAATAGTGATTGTATGGGGTCCCTGATAAATTGATGAGATAGCCCAATAGGCTGCTTAATAGAGTCCCAATATACTGATTGTAGCAACCATAGTCCTGAGAGTCACATATATACTGATTGATAGACCCAAATGCTATTGATGAGTCTCATAATAAGTAGATTTGATGAGAGCCCCAATAGGCTGATTTAATGAGTCCCATATACCTGATTTGATATAGCCCCAATAGGCTGATTAAAGTATAAAGATGATAGCGCACTCATATGATTGTAGAGTCAAACACTGAATAGGCCAATTGCATTGATAGAGTCCAGTGACTATTGATAGATGAACCCAAATACTATTGAGAGAGACCCAATATACTGCGATATCTGGCGATTAGAGTCCCAATATACTGATTGAGATGAGTACCCAATATCTGATTGATGGAACGATATAGAGTTCCATATACTGATTGTAGCGTCAATAGATGTATATCCCCATATATGATTGATAGTCCCAATATGAAAGAAAGACCCAATAGGCGATTAATAGAGTCATATACTGATTGATAGAGTCCCATAGCTGATATCATCAATATACTGATTTGATAGAGTCCCCATAGGCCTATTGATAGAGTCCCAAATAGCTATGGAATAGAGACCCTAGGCTGCTTAATAGAGTCCCAATTACTGATTGATTAGAGGTCACCCAAATGGCTGATTGATAGAGTCCCAATAGGCTGTTGAGATCCAATGTGTGGAGGTCCAATCGTAAAAACAATATGATTGATAGAGTCCCATAGGCTGATTGATAAGTCCTCATATACTGATTGATAGAGCCCCACAGGTGATTGATAGAGTCCCAGTATCGATTAATAGGACCCACATAGGCTGATTGATAGTAACCCAATAGGCGCTGATTGATAGATCCCCGTATACTATGATATAGACAATCGCTAGAACCCATAGCTGATTGATAGACTCCCAATGGTTGATTGATAGAGTCCCATAGCTGTGAAGCCCAAGGTGATTAAGATACAATCTGATGATGCTCCAAGTATAGGCTAATTGATTGATAGAGCCCACAATAGGCCTGAATTGATATAGTCCCAGTATAAATACTGAATTGATAGAGAACCCATGCGATGGCATAGACCCATTAGAATAGTATGTCCAGTCCATTATACTGTTAGATCGAGGAGCCCAATACTGATTGATAAGATCGCGCACCCCATTAGGCTGATTGATCAGCATTCAATGGCGATTGATAGAGTCCAATATAGCTGATTGATAGAGCCCCAATAGGATAATAAGTGCACTCAACGATTGATAGAGTTCCCAATAGAGCTGATTTAATCTTTAGATGAGCCCCAATAGCTGCATTGAATAGAGTCCCAGTATACTATTGATAGAGACTAGCATTAGACCACAAATTAGGCTATTGATAGAGTCCACTATTATAGATTCCAATAGCTGATTATAGTCACAATTCTGATGTATTCCCAATAGGCTGATTGATAGATTCCCAATATACTGTATTGATAGAGACCCAATAGGGCCTGCTTATAGAGTCCCAATCTATTGACAAGGCTATACTAAGTTTCCATATATGATTGATAGACCCAATAGGCTGATTGATGAAGACACCGATTTATAGGCCTAGATTGATAGAGTCCCAAGTATACTGATTGATAGAGATCCCAATAGGCTCGATTGATAGAGTCCAATATACTGATTGATAGAAGCATGCCTCAATATACCATATCTATATAGAGACCCAATAACTGATTGATAAGTACCCAATACTGATTTCGTAGAGTCCCAATATACTGTTGATAGATCCCCAATATACCTGATTGATAAGAGTCCCAATATCCTGATTGATAGAGTCCCAACTATAATAGGACCTAGCGATTAATAAGAGTCCCATATAGCTGATTGATAGAGTCCAATGTTTGCAGTGATAATCCCAATGGTCTGCGGTGAATAAGCAATAACTGATTAGAACATACGATGGATAGTTCCATAGGCTGATTGATAGAGTCCATAATCGATGATAGAGACATGTTGTAATGGTCCAAGGTAGAGACCCAATAACTGATTGATCGAGTCCCAATAGCGTGGAGTCCACATTTGCAATAGGCTGCCAATGTCTGAAATTATCCATATGCTGAGTGATAGAGTGCCCAATAGGCTGATTTATAAAGTTCACAATAAATATTTCCATGATTGATAGTTCATCGGTTGGACGCCCAATAGGCTGATTGATAGTAGTCCCTATACTGATTGATATAGACCCAATAGGCTATTGATAGAACCCAATATAGATTATAGAACCCATGATGTTGATAGAGTCCGCATATCGCTGACTTGACGAGCCCAATAGTACTGGATTATATAGGACCCTGGCTGCAATAGTCATTATTGATTGATAGAGTTCCAATTTGATTGATAGACACCCAGCTATTATGGTCATATTGATAGAGTTCCCAATGGCTGATTATAGGTCACAATTAGGCTGATTGATAGAGTCCCAATAGCGGATTGATAGAGTCTCTCAATATACTGATTGATAGAGCCACAATTAGGCTGCTTGAATAGAGTCCATATACTGATTGACCATAGAATAAGAGCCCAATAGGCTGATTGATAGAAGTCCCAATGATTATAGTCATGTATTGATAGAGCTACGCGTGTAGAGCCCCAATAGGCTGAAATCCCTCTGATTGATGAGTCCCAGTGAGTAGCCGCATACTGTTACTAGAGTCATTCTGTATGACCAATGCCTGATTAGACCCATATGCTGATATGCCCAACGTTCTGGTCAAGCTATTGATAGAGTCCCCAATATCTGTGATAGAGTCCCAATAGGCTGATAATAGAGTCACAATATACTGATTGTAGAGTCCAATGTGTTGTCAGCACTATACTGATGATCAGTCCCAATGCTGTTATATAGTCCGTCAATATACTGATTGCATATAGACCCAATAGACTGATTGATAGAGACAATAGGCTGATTGATAGAGTCCCAATAGGCTATAAAGTCATATCGATTGATAGTCATAGATTAAGTCCGTTCAAATACGAATCGCCTGATTAATGAGTTCACAATTACTAATTGATAAGCCCATAGGCTGAATTATAGAGTCCACATAATACTGATGATGAGAGCCCAATAGGCTGGATTGCATAGAGTCCCAGTCATACTGATTGATATAGAACCCCAATAGCTATTGATAGATCCCAATTTGGGACCATGATTGATAGAGTCCAATATGCGATGATATAGTCATATACTGATTGATAGAGACCCAATAAGGCTGATTAATAGAGTCCACAATATACGAATGATAGAGATTCCACCATTAAACGGGAAAATATGGACCATAGGCTGAGATCGAGTCACAATATATATGGATAATCATAGGTATATAGCCTACGATGAGATCCGAGGCGATGATAGCCCACTGACTGGATAGACTGCCTAATAAGTCCAGATGAGTGAGCCCAATAGGCTATTATAGAGTCCCAATATCTGTTGATAGAGTTCCCAATAGGCTGATTGATATAGGTTCCCAATATACTGATTGGTATAGTCCCAATATGCTGATTAATAATATCCACCAATAATGATGGATGTCTACTGAGTTTGCCAGAAGCCTATTGTCAAATGTCCCTGGTGATTGATAACCCATAGTAGATCAAGATCATATACTGATTGATAGAGCCCACATATACTGATTGATATGAGTCCGCCATAGGCTGCTGAGGTCCATGTATGATAGAGTCCAATATACTGATTGATAGAGTACCCATATGCGGATAGATCCATTAGATTGAAGAGACATAGCTTGTTAAGTCACATTGCAGGATGATAAGTCCCAATGTCTGATTCATAGAGTCCAATAGACTGATGGTAGAGTACCCAATAGGCCTGCTATAAGTAGCCAATATACGATTGATAGAGCCCCATAGGCTGATTACAAGTAATAACGATGAAGTCATAAGCGCTAATGATAAATATCTGATTAGAGCTAGTATTAGGTCCCAAATATGTTGACCCAATGCTTGATAGAGTCCATATACTGATTATAAGAGACCCAATATGCCTGATTGAAAGAGTCCCAATAGCTGATTGATAGATCCCAATATACATAGACATAGTGATTAAAGATCACATTAGAGTGATCCAATTACTGATTGAATAGAGACCCAATATAAGATGAATATCTGATTGATAGAGCCAAGCGATAATAGTACTATATATTGATAGATCCCAATAGCTGATTTAATAGTCACAATATAACTGAATTGATAAGTCCCCAATAGTGTTAGTCCCATATACTGATATAGAACCCTGGCTGACTAGGTAATAACTGATTATATAGACCTCAATAGGCTGCTTATATAGTCCCAATAGCCTGATTGATATGCCCAATATATGATGCGGACCCAATAGGCTACTTGATAGAGTCCCAATATACTGATTGAAATAGGCTATTGATGAGAGACCCATAGCTTGATTGATAGAGTCCATATAGCTGATTGGTAGAGTTCCCAATAGGCGTGATTAATAAGACGCATGCCATTGAAGACCTAATAATACTGATTGATAGAGCCCAATAGGCTGATTGATAGAGACCCAATGGCTGCTTAATAGAGTCCCAATATACTTTTTGATAGAGACCCATAGGCTGATTGATAGAGACACAATATCTGATTGATAGAGTCCCACTATACTTTGATGTCCAGCTGATTGATATAGTCCCAATATACTGATTGATAGAGTCCCACATAGCTGATTAAAGAGTCCAATATACTGATTGATATGAAGATCCGCATAGCTTTGTGCAGTCAATGATACAGTTGAGGACCCAAAGTGCTGGTTAATAGAGTCACAATATACTGATTGATAGAGACCCAATATAGCTGATGATAGAGTCCCCAATATGTGATGTCATTACTGATTGAAGAGTCCCAATAGGCGGATTGATAGAGTCCCAATATATACTGATTGATAGAGTCCACATTAGGCTGATTGATGAGCAAGGCACGTGTATTGCACAATGATACTGCAAATTATGACCATAGGCGATTGATAGAGTCCCCAATATGCTATTAATAGATACCCAATAGACTGTATAATACATCAAAGTACCTAGGATTGATAGCCATAGGCATGTAGCCCCATTATAACTGATTGATAGAAGCCCATATACTGCTATTGACCAATTGATGATGAGTCCCAATATAACTTAGATAGGCCCAATATACTGATTGATAGATGACCCCAATATTACTTGATAGATGTCCCAATATACTGATTGATGAGACCCAATAGGCTTGTATTACTAGAGTCCCACCATATAACTAATTGATAGATTCCTTCGATTGGATAGAGACATAGGCTAATTAATAGATCACAATCATGAACCCAAGTAGTAAATCCATAAATGATTGATAGAGTCCATAGGCTTATGATATACGTCTCCCATATACTGATTGATAGAGTACCCATAGGCTGCTTTAATAGAGTCCCAATGACTACTGATTGATAAGACCACATAGGCTGAATTGATAGAGTCCCAGATACTGACATTGATAGATTCCAATAGCTGATTGATAGAGTCCCAATTCTGATGTGTAGTAGTTTCCCAATAGGACGATTATAAAGTCTACAATATACTGATTATAGAGTCCCTCGAGCTGATTGATAGAGTCCCCCATATAGCTGATTGATAAAGCCATCAATAGAGCTGATTAGAGAGTCCCAGTATACTGATTGCTAAGTCCCAATATCTGATGTCCATACGATAGAGACCCTCCTTGAATAATCCCTGGCTGATTGATAGAGTCCCAATATCACTGATTGATAGAGCCCATCTGCAATATATCTGATTGATAGAGACCGCAATACTGACTTGATAGAGTCACCAATATACTGAATTGATAGAGCCCACTAGCTTCTGTATAGAGTCCACAATATACTATTGTAGAGACCCAATAGGCTGTATCGTCATATACGATTGATGGTCCCAATAGGCTGATGATAAGCCCATATGATTGATAGCACCATTGCTGTACTCGACCAATATGGACCCAATGTATTGAATAAAGTTACGCAATCAGCCTGATGATGATGTCCCATTCTATTGAGACCCTGCTGTGATAGAGTCACAATAATATGAAGAAACTAGCGATTAAGTAAATATATTGTAGCATTCCCATAGGCTGATTATAGTTCCCATATATATAAGTCCAATAGATTGAAGGTCCAGATCTTTGCCATAGGCTCATTGATAAGAGTCCAATATACTAAATAGCGACCCCAATATACTGATTGATAGAGCCCATAGGCTCAGTGATTTTGAGTCCCAATATCCTGATAATAGAGCCGACCCAATATACTGATTGATAGATACCCAATAATATGATTGATAGAGTCCCATACTGATTGATGAGACCCAATAGGCTGATTATAGAGTCACAAACGAATTGATCGAGTCCCCATAGGCTGATTAATATCCACAATATCTGATTATCGAGGTCCCAATAGCTGATTGAGAGAGTCCAATTACTACTGATTGATAGAACCCAATAGGCTGCTTAATAGAGTCCCATATACGGATTGAATAGAGAACCCAATAGGCTGTTGATAAGAGTCCCAATAGGCCGATTGATAGAGTCCAATATACTGATTGATAGAGACCCAATAGGCTGCTTAATAGGTTCCAATATACTGATTGATAGAGACCCATAGGTGATTGATAGAGACCCAATTGAAGGCTGATTGATAGAGCCCCAATATACTGATTGATATGAGTCCCATAGGCTTGATTGATAGAGAACCGCAATAAGGCTGATTGATAGACTCCAATTACTGATTTGATAGAGACCCAATAGGCGATTGATAGAGACCCAATAGGCTGATTGATGAGTCGCCAATTACTTTTGATAGAGTCCCCAATAGGCTGATTGATGAGTCCCAATATCTGATTGTAGAGTCCCAAATAGGCTGATTGATAAGTCCCAATCATACTGATTGATAGAGCCAATAGCTGATTGATAGAGTTCACCATATACTGATTGATAGAATCCCAATAGGTATTGATAGAGTCCCAATATACTGATTGATAGAGAACCCAAAGTCTGCTTAATAGAGTCCCATATATACTGATTGATAGAAGACCCAATAGGCTGATTGATAGAGTCCCCAATATACTGATTGCTAGAGTCCCAATTACTGATTGATAGAGTCCCAATAGGCTGATATGATAGAGTCCAATATACTGATTGATAGAGTCCAATATAACTGTTGATAGAGCCCCAATGGCTGATTGATATTGTCCCCATATACTGATGATAGAGACCCCATAGCTCATTGATTAGAGTCCCAATCTACTTGATTAAATGAAACCCATATACTGTTGTCAGAGTCCCAATAGGCTGATTGATAGAGTCCCAATATACTGCTTGATGAGTCCCATATACTGATTGATAGAGAACTCCAATATACTGATTGATTAGACGTCCCCATAATCCTGATTGATAGAGTCCCATAATACTGATTGATAGAGACCAATATACTGATTGAATAGAGTCCCAATATACTGATTGATAGAAGCCCCAATAGCTGAATTAATGAGTCACATATACTATTGGATAGATTCCCCAATAGGGCTGATTAATAGTCACAATAACTGATGATAGAGTCCCAATAGGCTGATTGATAGAGTCCCAATATACTGATTGATCGAGACCCAATAGCTGCTTAATAGAGTCCCCAATATACTGTTGATAGAGACCCAATCGCTGATTGATAGAGTCCCAATATCTGATTGATAGATTACCTGGCTGATTGATAGAGTCCCCAATATGCTTTATTGAAAGAGTCCCAATAATGATGATGAATAAAGTTACAATATACTGATTGATAGAGTCCCATAGGCTGATTGATTAGGTCTCAATATACTGATTGATAGAGCCCCAATAGGCGATTGCTAAGTCCAGTTATCTGATTGATAGGACCCAATAGGCTCATTGATAGGTCCCAATATATGATTAATAGAGACCCAATAAACTGATTGATAAGAGTCCCCCAATAGGCTGATTGATAGAGTCCCAATATAATACTGCTTGATATATCCCAATATACTGATTGTTATAGACCCAATATACTGCTTGATATAGTCCCAATATACTGAATTGATAGAGACCCAATGGCTGATTAAATAGAGTCACAATATACTACTGATAGATTATCTCTCTCAACTTTTTCTTTTTTTTTTTTGAAAAACTACTCCCAGAATGTCAACATCCCAGCATATGGTTTGGTTATGATTGTATAAACTTGTTTGTTTCAATGTAAGATACTACCAGTCATTGGGGCGGTTTAGCATAATCTAACTGATGAAAGCTGACAAAAGCTTTAGGACTGCTTAGCAGGTCCATGTTTGATTAGGTAGAACCTTCATTAAAGAAAACGTTTTTGGGTTGGCGGAGGTCACTTCCTTTTTCAGTATTGAGATATGAAAACATGAGCGTCCTGATGTGCATTATTTAGACCTGAGAGCTTGAAAGATTTGGTAAGTAACCTAAGCTTAAACAACTGTTGGACGATCCATTTTTTATGTGAACTTAAGCAGTTTTCTGTGCCCGTGGATTTGGTTATTTTACTAGAATCGTTTTATCCCAGAGAATAGAAGGTCAAAAAGAGGCTAAATGAATAATCAAGTCAGCCATTTGACTTCTGACCCATAATAAAATATCACTTTTTTAGCCCACTGAGTAATCAGAAGGGAACAAGATTAGCCCAAGGTTACCAGAGAGAAATGACTCCTTACCAGAACTGTTCAATGTTTTAGTATCATTTGAACTCGCAAGAGGGAATGTACAGTCTAATATTACAGACATTGAATATTTCCTGTTAAAAAGTCATTCATCTGTTCCCCATCCCCTCTACTGAAGGTTACTCAAGTAAATTGTAAATTGTTTGTTAAAACTTTTATTTCTATCCATAATTAAAAAAACAACAAATAAATATTACACAAAAACTATTTAAAGCAATAACGAAAGCACTCATTTCAGAGAAATAGCTTAGTGATGTAGTTTATAAGCAGTAACTGCTATAGGGTAAAGAATGCTACATAAAAATGGGTAAAAATCTGCTGAATAAGAACCCAGTTATATAGTAATAGCTTCTAATTTCATTGGTGTATAATCATAAAACTTCCTTAAATTTTAACTATGGTCTCAGAACATGTTAAGCTTAAATTAAAGCCCTTTTGTCATGCCTTTAAAAGGAACCTGGATCACATCTTGAGGAGTTATATGCTGGAAATGTTTTAGCAATATACCTTTCTGGACACTTCCTGCTTTTACCAGCTTGTAGCATGTGACCATTCTCTGGCCTCATTAAGTAATGTTTTGATTTTTTTTAATATAATAATCTAGAACAGTGGAGAGTTGTAGCATTTTAGTCACTTGATATAAAAGCAAATTTGTTAAAGAATAAAGTATGCTAGTGTGATATCTTATTGCTGCTACTAGAGAACGTTCATCTCTGGCTGGTGTTGTAGTCTACCACTGCAAGATTCCTGCCCGCTTTCATTATTTCCATTAGGGCTTTTAATATATACATAATTTCAGAGATACACACATTTTAGTAAGGTTATGTAACACATAGCAAAGCTCTTATAAGAACTGATGACACAGCTACGCACTGTTTATAGGAGTATAATTTGCAATATATTAATGGCTCTTGGGCATTATATGGTGAATAATCCACCACTTGTGAAGGTTCTCATTCATCCAAGTCATGGTATATCTGTTGATTCATTAGATCAACTGGACTTGAAGTTTGTTTTTGAGACGTTTCGTAGTTTAGCCACTACCAATCACGCGCCCTTAACACCGGCTGTGATATGCTAATTGGGATTTTCCAGGGGTACATAATTGCCACAGATTCTTGTACAAAGTCATTCTGATTGAGAAAGCCAGTCGGATGACTAGCGAAACGTCTTCAAGAAACTAAACTCAAGTCCAGTTGGTCTAATTGAATACTGTAGATTTATAAGCCACATCCTATTGTAAATAGGTATATCTAAAGCAATAAAGAGTTGCCAATTATACCTGATGATATAGATAAGAATATAAATCAACAGGATATCCTGGCCCTTGAACTAGGGATGTTCCGAAGTTTCGACCCTTGACACTGGTTTGGCTTGGAAGTCAGTTTCAGCTTCAGATTCTGCCAGGAGAAAAATTCTGACCTGGCTTGATGTTGAAATTTTATTATGTTGTCTCAAAACTTCAGTTTAACAGCTGGATGAACAAACCTGCTAGATTTTATTCTACTGACGGGTTCATTCATCCATGCTCTCCTAATAAGTCAAACGTTGTGTATTACAATGACATATTCTACCCGTTATTGTAAACATTGTGTGACCTTGTGCATTACAGAGAGTTTTGTCGCTGGTGCAGCTTGAAATGTTACCTTAAAAAAAAATGTTTTTAAATTAATAAATTGTCTGGGGAAATACAAAAGAAACTAAATTGAGCATGTTCGCCACATTGTTCCTCATTTCAATCGATTCTCTTATTGTTTTAAGTAAATTAGAGCAAATACCTTACATAACATCTGTTATAGAAAGTGTAAACTTATAATGGCTCGAGAGTTATGTTTGAGTTACCATATATTGAACTTCCCAAAAAAAAAATCACATTGGTATGCTGCCCTGTAAAAATCATCAGTTGCCTTTAAAGCAATAAATATTTCCTAGGAGACAAAATACAAACTGCATTGTACACTCTTAAAAGACAATTTGGAATAGTAGGTCGTATTGTGGTTAAACCCATATCAGCCGAGAAGAATGGCCAACAAACAATCTTATTTGGCATGATGTTCAAATAACAGAGACTTGCTAATTCAGTTTGAAGTGGATAATACATCTGTCTGAGGAGAACTCGTCCAACAGTAAAAGATATAGCTGATAAAAAATGAAAAATAAAATAACAATCACTATCATGTGATATTTAATATTTGATGTGATAAGTTTATTGAAAAAATATCTAAATACAGAGGCCCAATTATTTTCAATGGACAGTATTATTCTTTGTTGGTCTTGATATATGTGTCAAAAAGCTTTAGTCAGATGGATAGTTTTCCATCAATCCCATCTTCTAGTGCACATCTTCTGCAGATTTCAGGCTCAAATTTGATTGTGATGAAATAGATTATTTGCACTTGACATCAATAACCCCTATAAGGCTAAGTTTAATTTATTCAGTTACGGTATCATCCAAGTCACTATTGCAAATATTTCAGATAAGCAAGCTCTAAGCATAAGTACAGAGCACCTTGCATCATTAGCAACCCTATTCATTTAATATTTCAAAGGAATTCAAGGATTTTGGAGAAAAATTCTGTGGGGGAAAACAAAACTTTAGTAATCTAGAAAATATTGGTGGATTTTTTTGTTATTTGAATGAAATTGGTATTCTTTGGGTAGCACAACAGAAAAGTCGATGGGAAAGCGCACACTCTTTCTTAGAAGATATTCTGTTTATTGCATCACACAAATACACACAACGTTTCGGAGAACGCAGGGCCGTCTCTAGACTTTTTGGCACCTGACACACAAATTCCAAATGCCGCCCCCCTCGCCACCGGAAGGTGGTGTTGTGGTTTTATAATTGAAGGTGGTGGGGGTGCTTTGTCCGGAAGTGGGGATGTGGCTGTCAGGAAGAGTTAATTTAACTTGTGTCATTATCATTGTATTACATATCATCCTCCATTTATTTACAATACATTGAAGGACCCACCCTCTAGAATAGATACCTCACCCCAGATCACAACCATACTTTCTGTGGAATAAAAGGTTTTGGCTAAAAGATTTGTAAGCCTGTACCGTTGCCACCACGTCGATGCGGTAGACCTTTCAGACAGCAGGGCCCTAACTTACCTACTCAATCTAACCTACCTTAAACCTAACAAACTATCTGAAGCTAGCAGATGAAATGCTTTTAGTAACATACCCACATACTATTAGAATTAAAATGACAAACCATTTTATACAAACCTGTTAAAAAGAAGGGTTATGCATAATGCTAATAATGAAAAAGTCCAACTCCAAGCACAATCTTGAAATGTCATTTTACAGATGTAATGAAACTGAAGAAATAGATTAAAAAAACAGAATACTACTTACCAAGAAGACTTGAAAGGGAGTAGGTAGATCGCAAGATGGTAATTGCAGAGGAGTCTCTAATATGCCAGAACAATGGCAATGTCAAAAAACTTTTGAAATATATCTATCTATCTAATATCATCGTCTGTATGTTGTCTGTCTGTCTGTCTCTGTCTATCTATCATCATATCTATCTATCTATCATCTGTCTATCTATCTATCATCTATCATCTTCATCTGTTCTATCTATCATCTGTCTATCCATCTATCATCGATCTATCTATCTAATTCTCTTCGATATCTATCTATCTATCTACATTCTATCTTCTACATCTGTCATCTATCTATTATCTATCTATATCTGTCATCTATCATCTGTATCTATCATCCATCTGTCTATCTACTATCTTATCTATAGCTATCTATCATGTCTATCTATCTATCCATCTATACTATCTATCTATCTATCTATCTGATCTATCTATCTATCTATTATCTACTATCTTCTATCTCTCTATCATCTGCTACTATCATCTATCTATCATCGTCATATATCTATCTATCATCTGTCTATCTACATCTAGCTATCTATACTATCTATCATCTATCTATCAATGTCTATCTTTCATCTGTCGTATCATCATAATCTGTCTCTATCATCATCTGTCTATCTATCTATCATCTGTCTACTATCTATCATCTGTCTATCTTGTCACCGTCTATCTATCTATCATCTCTCTGTCTATCTATCATCTGTCTATCATATCTATCAATCTGTCTATCATCTATCTATCGATCACTGTAATGTCTGTTATCTATCTATCATCTGTCTGTCTGTTTATCTATCTATCATCTGTCTATCTTTCATTCTGTCATACTATCATCATCTGTCTGTCTATCTATCCATCTGTTACTATCTATTATATCTATCTATCACTCTGTCATCATCTATAATCTGTCTATCTATCTATCTATCTGTCTATCTATTCTATCATCATCTATCTTATCTATCTATCTTCTATCTATTATCTATCATCTATCTATCTATCTATCTTATCTATCATCTACTATCTATATATCTATCATCCTCCTATCTATCTATATCTCTCTATCTATCTATCACTATCGTAGTCAGTCTATCATCTACACTATCTATCTAGTCAGCTATCTAGTCGATCAGCATCGAGAGCACTACACGCGCGACCAGCGAACGTACAGCATCATCTAGCAGTCGAGGTCAGCGTAGCGTACGATCTACTATCAGTCTACATCGTAGCTAGCAGCGAGTCGAGCGACGTATCGACGGACGCCTATCGAGAGAGCGACTACGAGCACGACAGTAAGCCAGAGCAGTCGCGAGCACTACGAGGACGAGGGCGACGAAGAACGTCTAGAGAGGCAGCGGGAGGGCGAGAGAGGGCGCAAGGGAGCACGCGAGACAGCGTATCGAGCGATCATCTATCTATCTATATCTATCGTACTATCTGTAACTCATTATCTATCTATCTATCTATCTATCTATCTATCTATCTATCTATCTATCTATCATCTATCTATCATCTATATCTATCTATCTATCTATCTATCTATCTAAGTAACTCTGCTATCTATCTATCTATCTATCTTTCTATACTATCTATCTATCTATCTATCTATCTATCTATCTATCTATCTATCTATCATCTATCTAATCTATCTATCTATCTACCTCATATCTATCATCTATCATCAATCTGGCATTTATTGTCTATACTTATGCAGGCCTGGGCACATTATATATTATGGTTGCTGCTGCAAGGCACTGGGCACTGGGCACATTATTTTAATTATGACTGGGCACATAATATTAATCTGTTGTGGTGTTGGACTGGGCCTGGGCAGTGCCGCAGTGTGGGCACATTATATTATTATTAATATAAATAATAAAATAACCACCAACGACAACACCCCAACCCCATGCTGCACATTTCAGGAATCAGGAAGGAGGGCCCAACAAGCTCAGGCCAGCCCCAGGCCCAGCCAGGAAAGGAAAATTAAATGGGTACCCAGCTAGTCAGATCTTTGTGGGGTGGGGTAGACCAGAGGCATCAAAGTCACAGAACAACCCCAGGCCAGCCATACCCATCCCTACCAAAGTAAGTTGGTTTGCCTTGCCTATTACTGTGTCACCTACTCGGACTTGGACACTCCAGACTCCAGACCACTGAGACGGTGAGGTGACCACCACAGACCGCAAGACAGTCACAACACAGGACGGAGAGACCGCAGTTAGGCGGCAGCGCAGCTCAGCTCTAGCAGCTGTCCTGGCTGCACAGGCTGAACTTGCGCTCTTTCAGCGCTTACGTCACGCCGAAGGCGACGCGCAGCGACGCAACAACGTTGAGGAGTCAGGAGGATCAGAGATGGATCCTACGGGATGGAGATCAGCTCATGGAGGAGAGCTGGAGGACAGATCATCGGACCGGTAGCACAACCCCCCCCCCTCCCAGCAGATTAGGGGATGGGCAGTCGGCGGACGCCGGCCTCCAGTTAAAAAAAATAAAAAATTCGCTGCCTCTCCACTATGACCAGTGCAGTGCCGCTTCCCAGGGTGCCGCTCTGCAGTGTGCTGCACCCTGCATCATTAGTGAGGGGGCCCTGGGAGAACGCATGTCTCCTTCATCTTCACCTGATGAAGGAGACATAGCGTTCTCCGAAACGTTGTGTTGTATTTGTGTGATGCAATAAACAGAATATCTTCTGAGAAAACAGTGTGCGCTTCCATTATTTTTCTGCTTGTGCTATAGCTTGGAGTCCTTGAGGTAGAGGACTGAGGGAAGCAGCACTGGAGTAACATTGGCACATTGCCTAAAGGATGCCTAGGCCCATACCTTGCTATACGTATTCTTTGGGTTTGCTTAAAATGTCATTATTTTTTAATCACCAATTAATCTTGACTGTAGGATTTTTATTTTAAAAACATTGGGAAATACATAGTAGCATTAAAAATATGTCCCCTTAAAATAAAAATTAAAAAATGGCCAAATGTTTTAATTATTGCACCAATCTTGTGTGAACACCATTCCAATTATTTTGAACACCATTGTTGTAATGCATAAAAAACCCTAAAATAAATTCGACTCTATGCATTAACTTCCTATTTCCCATAGTCCTTGATGGCTGGCAATGTTACCATTTACGTGATATGGATGGTACCAAATCGATATTGGTTAAAATTGTTACCAGCAAGCAGATATGTTGGGGAGAGGGGGAGAGTGAAGGTTTAGACGAAGTCCATACAACCACTACATTTTTAATTAAGTGAAAGATGTCCTAATCTTAAAGAACATTAGGAGAAATCTTAGGAGAAATTGGCAAGTAATTATAAGGTTTTAAAACTAAATGTACTCAAAATACAATGAAAATAACCCCCCCCCCCCAAAAAAAAATCATTTTTATAAGTAAACTAAAAAGAATGTGTGTGTCTTTAACTGTTCTGTGAATGAAGGATTCCTTTAGCTCTAGCCACATTAAGTTAGCTCATTCCCCAACTGCTAGGCCACGCTCCAAGTTTACTTTGTATGATTCTAAGTCTCACATATGCTGGCCATATGAATGCTATTTTTATAGACAGTTATCAAAGAATAATATGGAAATGCCTGTGTGTAGGTGCCACAAAAAAAATCAGTTTGACAAAATAAAACTCTGAAACCAGAATGATTGACCACTTGATTTGAGGGCTCATGCAACAGCTTGGTCTGATGGCAATGCATGGACAAATTTTATCACATTTAACTGAACAGCCCTCTGAAAAATTGGTTGGGTTATAAACCTTTCCACTGACCAACCAGCTGATTATACAGGAACCAGGAGATACATGTGACCACTATCAGTTCAAAGTCATCCTTTTGTCCAATGAACACATCTTAAATTATGGGTGACACACATAGACAACTGTAGTACAATAAATGTAAAAAAGGGACATCTGGAGTGGGAGCAAGTTTAAAATATTTTAGAATAAAATCAATGTAAACCCTTTTGTTCTTTTAAATCTCCTGTAGTGAAAGGCTTTGGGTAAGCAGTCAACATCCTACTTCAATTAAGTTTATTCGGCATAGTGTTTCTAGTGAAATGTTACTGTATTCCATGCTTAAGAATTTTTTTTGAATCATTAACAAATAGTCATTTATCATGCATTTCAAGCTCTGTACTGCACCATTCTGATGGAGGATACTCAAGTTTTGTAGTTTAATATCTGTACAGTGGTTTCCATTTGAATTATTTGTCAGGCAATGGCAGTTTAAATAAGCAGGAAAGGGAGTAACAACAATGCATTTATAATGATGTGTGTGTGCCACACGTGATATATGAGGTTGTTAGATGTCACAGATTAATGACAAAAAACCAGGGGGTTCCTAGAGTTTTGACACCTGAAACAACTTTAAATGCCACCATCAGCAGAGGGGGGGGGGCGACCACGTAAGTGGGCGTAGCTTCATCATGGAACATGGCGTGGCTTGTGGAGGTGGGTATGCGGCTATTACAATGACTGGTGAACTGGAGGGCTGACTTAACACTGACTGGAGGGCTGACTTAAACCTGATTTGTGGAATGGTGCTGAAATGCAGTATTGCAGGAAGGAGGATTTTTTAACTGCCGCCTATTAAGTGTTGAGGGGCGCAACCTGAGCAAATGTTTAAGTTGTTGCTTCATGGTAGGGGACCTCTGATGAAAACACCAAGGTAACAGACTGTCATGGGATTACTAAGAGCAAAAAGCCCTTTAAATTTTATATCGTATAAGGTACACTGGAAATCTGCTGTATAAACAACCTGGGTGACTTTAACCCTCTGGATCAACTGTAGGTAGGGTTAAAAGGAGTGTGACAATGGTTGGACTTGATGGACATCTGTCTTATTCAACCTCAATTACTATGTTACTAATTTTAGCAGCTGTGTGAGTGACTTTGCAAAAGACATGCGCAAATCCCATTTTTAAGTCATGCTAGCCCTATGTAATGGGTAGTTTGATGTGACTCACCTGGAACCCTTAAATGTAAAATGCCAATCTATGGGGGGACATTCATACACCATGCTATTCCCTAATAAGTCTAAACCCCAAACTACACGTTATTATAAATAATATATAAATGGCTTGTGCCATTTATATAGGTTTTTAGAAGTAGCTCAGTTCAACCAATGCAATAAACTGTTTAGGAAAAAATGAATGCCTTTTCAACCAGGGTTACCTGTCTGAGAATCTGTGATGCAGTAATCACTTTGTGAGATTTACTGCATCGCATCTTCATAGTTAGAAGAGGTTCGCTAGTCATCCGACTGGATTTCCCAATTCAGAATGATTTGTACAAGATCAAAAATTCTTCTACAAGTCATTCTGAAATGAGTCCATTCAGATGACTAGTGAAACGTCTTTAAGGACTAAATTTCAAGTCCAGTTTATATAATTAAGTGCTGAATGAAAGAAATGGATATAATATATAGTCCCGATAGGCTGATTGATAGAGTCCCAATAGGCTGATTGATAGAGACCCAATAGGCTGCTTAATAGAGTCCCAATATGCTGATTGATAGAGTCCCAGTATGCCAATTGGTAGAGTCCCAATAGGCTGATTGATAGAGACTCATTAGGCTGATTGTTAGAGTCCGAATATACTGATTGATAGGTACTAAATAGGCTATAATAGTTACAATATATTGATTGATAGAGTCCAAAAGGCTGGATTTGATGGTCTCCAATATACTGATTGATAGAGACCCAATAGGCGTGATTAATAGAGTCACAATATATGATTGATAGAGACCCAATAGGCTGATTAATAGAGTCACAATATACTGATGATAGAGACCCAATGGCTGATTATAGAGTCACAATATACTATGATAGGAGACCCAATAGGCTGATTAATAGAGTCACAATATACTGGTTGATAGAGACCCAATAGGCTGATTGATAGAGACCCAATAGGCTGATTGATAGAGTCCCAATATACTGATTGATAGAGACCCAATAGGTATTGGGTCTCTATCAATCAGCCTATTGGGTCTCTATCAATCAGCCTATTGGGTCTCTATCAATCAGTATACTGGGACTCTATCAATCAGCCTATTGGGGCTCTATCAATCAGTATATTGTAACTTTATTAATCAGCCTATTGGGACTCTATCAATCAGCATATTGTGACTCTATTAATCAGACATTTGGGACTGTATCATTCTGCAAACTGTGACTCTCTCAATCAGCCTATTGGGACTCTATCAATCAGTATATTGGGACTCTATTAATCAGCCTATTGGGACTCTATCAATCAGCCTATTGGGACTCTATCAATCAGTATATTGGGTCTCTATCAATCAGTATATTTTGACTCTATTAACCAGACATTTGGGACTGTATCATTCTGCAAACTGTGACTCTATCAATCAGTATATTGTGACTCTATTAATCAGCCTATTGGGACTTTATCAATCAGTATATTGGGACTCTATCAATCAGCCTATTGGGTCTCTATCAATCAGTATATTGGGACTCTATCAATCAGTATATTGGGACTCTATCAATCAGCCT